>JACEFZ010017140.1:25000-40565 GCA_014155875.1 Cepaea nemoralis | reverse complement strand
CAAATGTAGTTAAAAAAAAACTCTTCCTTGTGTTGAAAACAGAAATATTAACAAACAAAAAGTTTTAAACTTCAACCAACAGACATGATAGTTCCAGAGACAAAACTTCAGCTCTCCTGTGCTGAAAACAAATATGAACCAAGTTACTCCAACCAACATACATGATAGTTCCAGAGACAAAACTTCAGCTCTCCTGTGTTGAAAATAGATATGAACCACGTTACTCCAGCCAACCGACATGATAGTCCCAGAGACAAAACTTCAGCTCTCCTGTGTTGAAAACAAATGTGAATCAAGTTACTCCAGCCAACAGACATGATAGTCGCAGAGTCAAAATTTCAGCTCTCCTGTGTTGAAAACAAATGTGAAACAAATTACTCCAGCCAACAGACATGATAGTCCCAGAGACAAAACTTCAGCTCTCCTGTGTTGAAAACAAATGTGAACCAAGTTACTCCAGCCAACAGATATAATAGTCCCAGAGACAAAATTTCAGCTCTCCTGTGTTGAAAACAAATGTGAAACAAATTACTCCAGCCAACAGACATGATAGTCGCAGAGACAAAACTTCAGCTCTCCTGTGTTTAAAACAAATATGAACCATGTCACTCCAGACAATAGACATGATAGTTCCAGAGACAAAACGTCAGCTCTCCTCTGCTGAAAACAAATATGAACCAAGCTACTCCAGCCAATACACAAGATAGTTCCAGAGACAAAACGTCAGCTCTCCTGTGCTGAAAACAAATATAAACCAAGTTACTCCAGCCAATACACAAGATAGTTCCAGAGACAAAACGTCAGCTCTCCTGTGCTGAAAACAAATATACATCAAGTTACTCCAGCCAACACACATGATAGTTCCAGAGACAAAACGTTAGCTCTTCTGTGTTGAAAACAAATATGAACAAAGTTACTCCAACCAACAGATATTATAGTTCAAGAGACACAACTTCAGCTCTCCTGTATTGAAAACAGATATGAACCAAGTTACTCCAACCAACAGACATGATAGTTCCAGATACTAAACTTCAGCTATAGTAGGCTGAAACCAAATATGAACCAAGTTACTCCAACCAACGGACATGATAGTTCCAGAGACAAAACGTCAGCTCTCCTGTGCTGAAAACAAATATAAACCAAGTTACACCAGCCAACACACATTATAGTTCCAGAGACAAAACGTCAGCTCTCCTGTGTTGAAAACAAATATAAACCAAGTTATTTCAACCAACAGACATGATAGTTCCAGAGACAAAACGTCAGCTCTCCTGTGCTGAAAACAAATATGAACCAAGTTACGCCAACCAACAGACATGATAGTTCCAGAGACAAAACTTCAGCTCTCCTGTGTTGAAAATAGATATGAACCAAGTTACTCCAACCAACAGACATGATAGTTCCAGAGACAAAACTTCAGCTCTCCTTGGCTGAAAACAGGTATGAATCAAGTTTCTCAAATCAACAGACATGATAGTTCCAGAGACAAAACTTCAGCTCTCCTAGGCTGAAAACAGATATGAACCAAGTTACTCCAACCAACAGACATGATTGTTCTAGATACTAAACTTCATCTATATTAGGCTGAAACCAAATATGAACCAAGTTACTCCAACCAACAGACATTATAGTTCAAGAGACACAACTTCAGCTCTCCTGTGTTGAAAACAGATATTAACCAAGTTACTCCAACCAACAGACATGATAGTTCCAGATACTAAACTTCAGCTATAGTAGGCTGAAACCAAATATGAACCAAGTTACTCCAACCAACAGACATTATAGTTCAAGAGACACAACTTCAGCTCTCTGTGTGGAAAACAGATAGTAACCAAGTTATCAACCAACCAGTTTTCCCAAGAAAAATTACATTCTAACCAAAATGAAAAGACCAAAACCATTGTTCAAAACAAATTAGCCTCCTTAAAACAAATAAAATTTATCCAACCAACCAGCAGAAATTCAGAGCAAATTTCCAGCCCGTGAAAAAATAACCAACTCCAACCAAAAATGATAGTTAGAACAAAACTCAGTTCTCCAAAACAATAACAAGTTACTCACCAAGTGAATTCCAAGACAAAACTTCAGCCTCCGGTTGAAAACAAAGAAACAATTCTAAAAACCCAAAATTTTAACCAAAAAAAAACTTCAGCTCCCTGTTTAAAACAAAAAAACTTACCCACCAACGACATAAGTCCAGAGACAAAATTTCACTCCCTGTTGAAAACAAATGAAAAACTCCAGCCAACAGACATGATAAAGAAAAATTTAGCTCCCGGTTGAAAAAAAATTTGAAAAAATTTACTCCCCAACAACAATATTGGACAAAATTAGCCTCCGTTAAAAAAAATTTAACCAATACTCCAGCCAACAGATGATACAGAGACAAATTCACTCTCCTGTGAAAAAAATTAAACAAATTACCCAGCCAACAAAGAACCAGAGACAAAACTTAGCCCCTGTGTAAAACAATAAACCCTTTACTCCAGCAAAAAAAATTTAATGAGACAAATTATTCCGGGAAAAATAAAAAAATTTCCACCCAAAAAGATAGTTCAAACAAACTCAGCCCCCGGTAAAAAAATAAACCCAAATTATCCAGCCAAAAAAAATTCAAAACACTCCCCAAAACAAATATAAACAAGTTACTCAAGTTCCAGAGACAAAACTTCAGCTCCTACTTCAAAACAGTATGAACCAAGTTCTCAATCAACAGACATGATAGTTCCAGAGACAAAACTTCAGCTCTCCAGTGCTGAAAACAATATAACAAGTTACTCACAAAAAATGATAGTTCAAAGACAAAACTCAGCTCTATGTGAAAACAAATAAACCAAGTTACTCCAGCACAAATATGACTTAGTCCAACAACTTCAGCTCTCCTGTGCTGAAAACAAATAACAAGTTCTGTCAACACAATATATCCAATGATCAAAACAACTCAGTTCCAGGTGAAAACCAAATATGAACCAAGTTACTACAATCAAAGGACATGATAGTTCCAGAGACAAAACTTCAGCTCTCCTGTGCTGAAAACAATATAGAACCAAGTTTACCCAACCAACAGACATCGAATAGTCCAGAGACAAAACTTCAGCTCTCCCTGTTGAAAACAAATATAACCCAAGTTTCTCAACATCAACAGACATGATAGTTCAGAGACAAACTCAGCTCTCCTGGCTGAAAACAAATATAGAACCAAGTTACTCCAACCAACAGCATGATAGTTCCAGAGACAAAAACGTCAGCTCTCCTGTGTGAAAATAAATATAACCAAGTTACTTCCAAGCCAACACACATGATAGTTCCAGAGACAAAACGTCAGCTCTCCTGTGTTGAAAACATATATGAACCAAGTTACTCCAACCAACAGACATGATAGTTCCAGAGACAAAACTTCAGCTCTCCTGTGTTGAAAACATATATGAACCAAGTTACTCCAACCAACAGACATGATAGTTCCAGAGACAAAACTTCAGCTCTCTGTGTTGAAACAAATATGAACCAAGTTACTCCAGACCAACAGACATTATAGTTCCAGAGACAAAACGTCAGCTCTCCTGTGTTGAAAACATATATGAACCAAGTTACTCCAACCAACAGACATGATAGTTCGAGAGACAAAACTTCAGCTCTCCTGTGTTGAAAACATATATGAACCAAGTTACTCCAGCCAACAGACATGATAGTTCCAGAGACAAAACTTCAGCTCTCCTGTGTTGAAAACAGATATAAACCAAGTTACTCCAATCAACCCACATGATAGTTCCAGAGACAAAACTTCAGCTCTTCTGTGTTGAAAACAAATATGAACAAAGTTACTCCAACCAACAGATATTATAGTTCAAGAGACACAACTTCAGCTCTCCTGTGTTGAAAACAGATATGAACCAAGTTACTCCAACCAACAGACATGATAGTTCCTAGATACTAAACTTCATCTATAGTAGGCTGAAACCAAATATGAACCAAGTTACTCCAACCAACAGACATTATAGTTCAAGAGACACAACTTCAGCTCTCCTGTGTTGAAAACAGATATTAACCAAGTTACTCCAACCAACAGACATGATAGTTCCAGAGACAAAACTTCAGCTCTCCTGTGGTGAAAACAAATATGAACCAAGTTACTCCAACCAACAGACATGATAGTTCCAGAGACACAACTTCAGCTCTCCTGTGGTGAAAACAAATATGAACCAAGTTACTCCAACCAACAGACATGATAGTTCAAGAGACACAACTTCAGCTCTCCTGTGTTGAAAACAGATATTAACCAAGTTACTCCAACCAACAGACATGATAGTTCCAGAGACAAAACGTCAGCTCTCCTGTGCTGAAAACAAATATGAACCAAGTTACTCCAACCAACAGACATGATAGTTCCAGAGACAAAACTTCAGCTCTCCTGTGCTGAAAACAGATATTAACCAAGTTACTCCAACCAACAGACATGATAGTTCCAGAGACAAAACTTCAGCTCTCCTGTGTTGAAAACAAATATGAACCAAGTTACTCCAGCCAACAGACATGATAGTTCCAGAGACAAAACGTCAGCTCTCCTGTGCTGAAAACAAATATGAACCAAGTTACTCCAACCAACAGACATAATAGTTCCAGAGATAAAAATTCAGCTCTCCTAGGCTGAAAACAAATATGAACCTAGTTACTCCAACCAACAGACATGATATTTCCAGAGACAAAACTTCAGCTCTCCTGTGGTGAAAACAAATATGAACCAAGTTACTCCAACAAACAGACATGATAGTTCAAGAGACACAACTTCAGCTCTCCTGTGTTGAAAACAGATATTAACCAAGTTACTTCAACCAAGAGACATGATAGTTCCAGAGACAAAACTTCAGCTCTTCTGGTTTGAAAACAAATATGAACCAACTTAATCCAGCCAACAGACATGATAGTTCCAGAGACAAAACTTCAGCTCTCCTGTGTTGAAAGCAAATATGAACCAAGTTACTCCACCAACAGATAGAATAATATAACAATGCTGCTGTTGACCAGTCAGGTGCTGTAGCACTAATCATCATCATCAAGTGCCTTACCGGCTGATGTGGATGATCATCTTGTGATCTCCAACAGCCTGTATCAAATTTGTGTCAAAAGTTTTCTCTCACTGTGTTCCTATATCTATCTTCCCACAGATCCTTCCGGTTGTCGCAACATATTTCAGTTTTTGTCCTCTCATAATCTGGCCACATCCATAATGCCTCTTTCTGATGTTTTTAATAAGTTATCTTTGAGACTTAGCTTTCTTTAAAATATCAGATTACCCATTTCGACCATACAAAGAATTTTCAGTATTCGTCTATAAAACCACATTTCCAAAGCCTAAAGGGATTTTTTTTTCACTTGTTAACCAACTGTCCAGGATTCACACCCACATGTTAGAACTGGTTCTATGTAACATGCAAGAATTGTTTTTCTAATTTCCAACGACCAAGAACGTATTGCATAAAACTGTCTGCATTTGATGTAGCACTAATAGTTGAGGAAATGACAACCTGTTTTACTTTAGCTCAAACACAAGTTCTACCACAGTTTCCTGCAGATGACATGAGAACAACAAACTACTTGTTGTCATCATAGTATCTTTTCTTGAGAGTTCTGTACTTCTTGAGCATGTAGAGAGCCTCGAGTTCCTTGACTATGTACTGCCCTTTGGCAATCAGCATCTCAATTTCCTGTTCGTCTGTCACATGTTTGTTTCTCATGAAAGCTTGGTGGAGACGAGATCGATAGTAGTCTGCACCTTTTGGGTAATCTCGTCCCAGGTGTAGAAGCTGAAATTGGGAACAACTAGAGATTAATGATGTATAAATTAATGATGGCTACATAATAACTAAGAGTCTCCGTGGCGAAGTGGTCAAGCCGTCTGATTCAGGCTCCGAATGTTGTGGGTTCGATTCCTGGCCGCACCCTTCGATTCGTAAGTGCATTTTTTTTCGGAGACTCTTGGGGGTCGTCGCTGGAGCTACGGAGTGCTTGCCTTTTGCAACGCTTTCGGCAGTTCGCAGCAGAAAGAGACTGAGCCATGTGGGATAAAACCCGGTGCAATGAAGTCAACCTTGTCGACTTTTAAGCGACTTTTTTTTTACATAATGACTTGTTGTAGAACTGTTGTGCATTTGATTTTATTTTCAATAAATGAATGATCCCTAAATAATGTCTAGTTGTAGAACTGTAGTACCTATGTTATTGTTTTCAATAAATGAATGATGGCTACGTAATGTGTAGTTGTAGAACTGTAGTACCTATGTATTGTTTTCATAATGAATGATGGATACGTAAGTGTAGTTTAGTTGTAGAACTGTAGTACCTATGTTATTGTTTTCAATAAATGAATGATGGCTACGTAATGTGTAGTTGTAGAACTGTAGTACCTATGTTATTGTTTTCAATAAATGAATGATGGCTACGTAATGTGTAGTTGTAGAACTGTAGTACCTATGTTATTGTTTTCAATAAATGAATGATGGCTACGTAACGTGTAATTGTAGAACTGTAGTACCTATGTTATTGTTTTCAATAAATGAATGATGGCTACGTAATGTGTATTTGTAGAACTGTAGTACCTATGTTATTGTTTTCCATAAATTATTTAATTAGTACATAATGTCTATTTGTAGAACTCTTGAACATGTTTTATTGTTTTCAATGAATGAATGATGTGTCTCATTGCAGGCTTGACACCACAACTCGCCAGGTTCTAAGTCCTCAAGTGAACACACCTTTTGAAGAATGTCTTCGGCTTGACCCATCCACGACCGTCCTCTTTTTAACTTGCTGCCCTTCACCTTCATAATTTCACTATGCAGTGGATGTGTGTTTGTGTTAACTCTGAGGTAGGCTCGTACTCTGCAAACTTGTATTCTGTCTTCAATGGTTGGAAAAACATGAAGGTAGCGCATCGCCCTGCATGCTGTATCCATTGTACGTCCAAGAACAATGCGTATAGCTTCATTTTATATCCTTTCCATTCTTTGTATCTGCTTACGGCTGAGAGACAGGATTGCCATCGCATACTCAAAAACAGACATGACCAGCCCTTCGTATAGAAGACACAGATGGCGCTGCTCACAGTTTGCTGCCGCCATCACCCGCATCGCTGCCAAACCCCGCTTGGCCTTTGTTATCACCTGGTCTATGTGCTACATTATAAGCAAGGCTTCGATCAAACCGTATCCGCAGGTAATTCATAAGTAAGGTAAGGTAATTCTTTGCTGGTTTTCAAGATGGCGACGGACGGTCGTGTTGTTTTGTGTTCGTTAACTTTTTCGCGTAAGGGATGGATTTATTCATTTCTTGCGTGTAATTGGTGTGCCAGGATGTAAAACCAGGAGCTTCTACTCAAGATCTGCGCGGGTGCTACGAAGTTCGTGCATCGAGCGAAGCCATCCTTGAGTGAATTTTCAGCAGCGTGTGTGGTTCTCAATCAAAAGTCTGTGTTTACGTTTTTTCAACATGGCGGAACAACGTGTGTTTTCCGAACGATCAGCAGTCAACATACCGAAGCGGCGTGGTAGCCGCGCAGGGAAAAAGAAGCCAGGTAAGCGCGGTGGCTTGAGACGTTTTAGACTCAAGTGTCACCGTCTAGGACTCAGGAACATCCGTATTCTATATTGGAACTGTGCCAGTGTAAAACAACGGTGCTCTATTTTAGAAACCCTAGTTTACAGGAACGACATTGTAGCACTCCAGGAGACGAGACTGGGCGATCAGCTACTCCGAATTGCCGGCTTCAAATGTTTCTATAACAGACGACATCTGGGAACGGCGATTCTCGTTCGCGACAGCATGGTGGCGTCAGAGCTAGACATGTCCAGTTGGAACAGTGACGATATACAAATACAGGCGTTGAGAGTTCATTCCAGTATACCATTCGTGTTGGTTAATGTTTATGCCCGCAATGCGAGTGTGGACGCCCAGAAGTGGCAGTGCTTAAGTGGCATATTAGGCCACGAGAGAAATGTTATTTTCTGTGGTGACTTCAACGCTAAAGGCAGATCATGGGGAAACACTTCCTCCAATACACAAGGGGAGGAGCTCGAGACTGCACTGGAAACCATCGACCTGGTTTGTATCAACAGTGGCTGTGTCACCAGGACAGCAAGCCGTCCAGGCGATGAGGACAGTGCTATTGATCTGGCGCTAGTTTCACCTTCACTCACTACAGTGTGTAGATGGGGTGTCCTAGGACACCATGGCAGCGACCACCACCCATGCAGCATATTGGTGGAGAAAGGCAGAACCAGGCAGCACAAGCTAAAGGTAAAGACGTTCCAGTATGACAGTACAGGGCAAGATGTGGTGAGTAAAATAAGACGTGACAAGCGCAGAACGTTTCAGGGCAGGAAGAAAAGGAAAAAAAGCTGGGAGCAGCCACCGTGGTGGAGTTTCGAGGTGGAGAAGGCTTGGGTGGATAAGCGTAGTGCTGTAAGGAGATGGCAAAATGCCAAGAAGAACAGAGCTGGTCATCCTAGTCCCTGCTTGCACTTAGAAAGAGAGATGCACACAAAAGTAAGCTATTTCAAAAAACTGGTCACGGTGGTTAAAAGCGAAAAATGGGCAGAGGTGTGTCAAAGAGTAAGCACAGACAAGTCACTGAAATTGTTCTGGCGACTACATAAAAGCATGAGTGGTGTAGTCAAGAATAAGAGCATTTCTGACTTCCAAGGTGCTGACCTCATCTGGCAGAGGACTGACGAGGACAAGGGCAAAGCCCTCTTTGAACGCTACCTTGAGCAGAGCAACCAGACAGACAGTGGGAGGCCGGAATCTGGCCAAGGAGGTCACCTCAGACAGATGCAAGGCCCAGAACACTTCGGATGAAGACACAGTGACAGTGAAAGAAATCAAGGCTGTGCTTCGACGATCAAAAAACAGTGCTCCAGGTCCTGATGGCATAAGATACGACGACATAAATAGGTGTACCGACAATGAGCTAGAGAAACTAGCAGACATGTACAACAACAGTATAGGGAGTGCTAGCATCAAGGAGGAATGGTTACACAGCTATCTGATTCCCTTGCCGAAGCCTGACAAAGACCACAAGAAAATTCAGGGATATCGAATTATAACCATGCAGAATACAATAGGCAAGCTGCTGGAGAAGGTAATTGCCAGGAAAATATCAAGCCAACTAGAGAGGCAAGGTGTTTTCCCACCTACCCTGGGTGGGTACCGTCCAAAAAGAGAAACCTGGACCAATGCAGCAGTCTTTGCCCACGATGTCTATGAAGGTTTCCACTCAGGCACTGAAACCGTTGCTGCAGCGATTGATCTTGAGGACGCATACAACAGAGTACCACTGGATTTTTTAATGTTTCAGCTTCTTGAACTAAACGTAAGTCCATTCCTCCTTAGTTGGATCGCTGCAGCTCTCTTCCAACGGAAAGTAGTTTTTAGATGTGGCAGTTGGACTTCGGAACCAACAACAATATATCCTGGCCTACCACAGGGATCACCATTATCTCCGGTACTGTTCAACGCCTACACAGTGAGAATCACCAGTGAGCAGATCACTGGACCTGGCAGGACATTGTCATATGCCGATGATGTTTTAGTGTATCGTCAGGGTAAGGATAGAGAGGAGGTTGCTGTGGAACTACAAACCGAACTCAATCGCATAAGTACTTGGTGTGATGAAGCTGGGGCAATGGTCAACCCAACAAAGGCAACAGTGACTTGGTTCTCGTTGAATAATCATATTGTCAACAATCCAACACCAACTGTAATGCTGTGTTCAGAGACGGTGGAAAGAACGCAGGCAATGAATTACCTGGGGATACGGTTTGATCGAAGCCTTGCTTATAATGTGCACATAGACCAGGTGATAACAAAGGCCAAGCGGGGTTTGGCAGCGATGCGGGTGATGGCGGCAGCAAACTGTGAGCAGCGCCATCTATGTCTTCTGTACGAGGGGCTGGTCATGTCTGTTTTGGAGTATGCAATGGCAATCCTGACTGTCAGCCATAAGCAGATAGAAAGGATGGAAAGGATACAGAATGAAGCTATGCGCATTATTCTTGGATGTACAAGAGATACAGCATGCAGGGCGATGCGCTACCTTCTTGATTTTCCAACCATTGAAGAGAGAATGCAAGTTTGCAGGGCACGTGCCTACCTCAGAATTAACGCAAACACACAGCATCCACTGCATAGTGAAATTAGGAAGGTGAAGGGCAGCAGGTTAAAAAGAGGACGGTCGTGGATGGGTCAAGCCGAGGACATTCTTCAACAGGTGTGTTCACTTGAGGACTTAGAACCTGGCGAGGAGTGGGTGCAAGTGCCAACAGACTTCTGCACATCCTTTTCAGTTTGCATCCAACTAGATAGAAAATGCAGACAAGAAAATCCGGCTGCTGTTGAGGCTGAAGTACAAGCGTTGATTTTCGAGAATTCGCTAGACAGTGACGCGGTCATCTACACAGATGGGTCGGTCGTCCGACATGTGAGAAGCTCATGGGCCTTTACAGCTCGGGCCGGAGGGAGAATTGTGAAGGAGGACTCTGGTGCTTTCACTGAAACCACAAGTAGCCTGACCATGGAAGTCATGGCAGTAAGTAAAGCAATAACATGGCTCGAGACACAGACATTCACTAGGGCTTGTTTCCTTAGCGACTCAATGAACATGATCAAGAGGATAGAGGAGGGGTCGATCCGAAGAGAATGGTTGCTGCCTCTGAAGCGGTCTCGGCTGGCAAAGATTAGTTTCATCTTCGTGCCAGGGCATGCGGGAGTACAAGGAAATGAGCGGGCTGACAAGCTCGCAGGTGAGGCTACTGTTGAGGGCGGACGCGCCATGGACCAGGCTGACATTCTGAATGCTCTACGAGAAGTGAGACTTTTGCAAGAACCAAGTGATGACTGTGAATCTACAACAATGGCCAGACTGCAAGAGCAGCAAATTAAAAGAGGGGTGGCCAAACAAGAACACTACGCAGGAAGCCAAAGAAGATTGATAAACCAACACAGAACTGGCGTCGTTAGCCGCTACACGCTGCGGGATTTGCTGAGGAGGGGATCCGAGCACTTATGGACTGAATGGTCCGATGTGCAACGAGGATGATCTGTCGACTAACTAACTAACTAACTAACTAACTAATTCATTGCCTGCGTTCTTTCCACCGTCTCTGAACACAGCTTTACATTTGGTGTTGGAGTGTTGACAATATAAGTATTCAACGAGAACCAAGTCACTGTTGCCTTTGTTGGGTTGACAATTGCCCCAGCCTCAACACACCAAGTACTTATGCGATTGAGTTCGATTTGTAGTTCCACAGCAACCTGCTCTCTATCTTTACCCTAACGATACACTAAAACATCGTCGGCATATGACAATGTCCTACCAGGTCCAGTGATCTGCTCACTGATAATTCTCACAGTGCAGGCGTTGAACAGTACCGGAGATAATGGTGATCCATGTGGTAGGCCAAGACATATTGTTGTTGGTTCGGACGTCAAACTGCCACATCTAAAAAATACTTTCCGCTGGAAGAGGGCTGCAGCGATCCAACTAAGGAGGAACGGACTTATCTTTAGTTCAAGAAGCTGAAGCATTAACAAATCCAAAGGTACTCTGTTGTGCGCGTCGTTAAGATCAATCGCTGCAGTAAATCGGCAGGTTTCAGAGCTCAGAGAGAGCAAAGAGAGTTCTGCAGACCAGGTTCTACGAAAATAGTACTTCAGTAGTGGGTTAGACGGACAGTCTCTACAAGAAACTCATTCCTGCAGATGGTACTTCAGTAGTGTGTTAGGGGGACAGTCTCAATATGACCTCAATGCTACAGATGGCACTTCAGTAATGGGCTAGAGGAACAGTCTCCAATGAACCTCATTCCTATAGATAGTACTTCCGTAGTGGGTGAGGAGGGCAGTCGAAACATGGACCTCATTCCTACAGATGGTACATCAGTAGTAGATTAGAGGGACAGTCTCCAGATGAACCTCATTCCTACAGATGGTACTTCAGTAATGGGTTAGAGGGACAGTATCCACATGAACCTCATTCCTACAGATGGTACTTCAGTAGTGGGTTAGGGGGACAATCTCCACATGAAATTCATTCACACAGATGGCACTTCAGTAGTGGATTAGATAGACAGTCTCCACATAAACCTCATTCCTACAGATGGTACTTCAGTAGTGGGTAAGAGGGACAGTCTCCACATGAACCTCATTCTTACAGATGGTACTTCAGTAGTGGGTTAGGGAGACAGTCTCCATTTGAACCTCATTCCTACAGATGGTACTTCAGTAGTGGGTTAGGGGAAAGTGTCGACATGAACCTCATTTCTACAGATGATACTTCAGTAGTGGGTTAGTGTCAAAGATCTACATAGGAGCTTAGAGAGTTAAGATGGAGCTATACAGAGAACACCAGACAGGAGAGACACAGGCACTATATTTAGCTTGACTACAGGACACACTCGTGTCAACTAAGAGGTCGTTGAGTGCTTATGAGCGAGGGTTTCCCAAGAGCATAGGAAACTCGCTTCTCGACGAGTAACTAGAGAACACCAGTTACTTGAGTTAACTGACCAGCGTGCTGGGACTCCACGCACGCAAACTCGCCAGCGCACGGAGGACTGAATGTCCGTGGTTGAACGCGCATCTAGAAGCGTGGGCAGACTGCGACAAGGACGGCTAGAGTGCAGACGTGTTCGCTAGGAACCTTATATAGTTTATAGACAACAGTGTTAGCTAGGCTGTAGATTCCAATTAGCAGATAGTATCATTATTATCACTTCTTCATTACATCTGTGAAACATATCATGATGTTTATTGTTAATGAAATAATCCGCTCGCAGAGCTCGTTTGTAATCAGTTCTAAATAAAAATGTATCCTTTTGCAAATCACACGAGTTGTTAGTTCGTGTAGTGCAAAAGTAGGGAGTCCTGAAATACCTGTCGCAAGCAAGTTGCTGACAGGCAGGGGGAGAGTGTCGACATGAACCTCATTTCTACAGATGGTACTTCAGTAGTGGGTTAGGGGGACAGTGTCGACATGAACCTCATTTCTACAGATTCCAGCCCTGTTCGAGGTTCAGATGTTACTTCAGTAGTGGGTTAGGGGGACAGTCTCAATATGACCTCAATGCTACAGATGGCACTTCAGTAATGGGTTAGAGGAACAGTCTCCAATGAACCTCATTCCTATAGATAGTACTTCAGTAGTGGTTTAGGCGGACAGTCTCCACATAAACCTTATTTCTTCAGATGTGATCCATGATCTAGGGTCAGATGGTACTTCAGTAGTGGGTTACTAGGTCATTCTCCACATCCCCTCTGACCACCCTGTCGTGGTAGAGGGGCTTGGGTGTCCCAGTGACCTCAAGGGCTTTGCCGACAGAAGCACAACTACATGACTGACAAGCCTTGGGATAGGGACCAGACCAAGAGAGACACAACCTACTGCTCTGCAGGTAGACCGAGATTAGGCAGTCAAAGTCCGAATCAGGCGCACGAAGCCACTAATTCTTGGTCCAGACACATACTCTAAGATTCTCAGCTGAGGGATATGGATGAATTCCTCTAAGTCAATATCCCCCGAGTGTGAGGGCCGGACAGATACTCACCCACTGCAAACTGTAGGTGAGATGCTAAGACTGCTACATGCCTGGTCCAGATACTTGTTCGAAGGCTCTCATCCGAGGGATATGAGGGATACCCGGATGAGACAGCCTGGCAATTACTCGCTCTCTGCTGCATGGAGATATGGTGCTGAGCAGCCAGCACATGTAGCCTACCTCGTGAGCGTTACTAAAGGTGAAAAAGCGTCCCAATCGCACGCAGTGGTTACGATGCAAGTGTGCACTAGAGCTCACAGGGTGAGCGCAGTCAAGGTGAAAAAACGTCCCACTAACATGAAATGAAACGCTTGGTTAGCGAATCCGTTACGTGGAAGTCCGAAGCGAAAGCTCGCTGAGTGGATGTCGTCTGCAGACTGACCGTTCCTGGTCTGTGCAGGGAGCCGTCAGGTACGAACGAAATGCCCAATATATAGAAGTGAGGAATTAAAGCAAACATGAGTAGGACATGGCTATTCCTTGAGTGAAACTAGTCTCAGAGCGCTATGTACCGGCTCTGTAATTATGGAAGCCTGCCAGGATGGCGGAAAATTCCCATGGACTGTCCCTACCTTCTTTTGAGGGCTGACCGTAAAGTCTTTTGCCGTTCTAACTTGATCAGCAGAGATGTGGACTACACCACAGCAGTAAGAGTGGATTTCAAGGCATCTCTCATCAGATGTTATGACAGTTCCGAGATAATTGTACCGATTCACTTGTTTAAGAATATTCCCATTTACTTGCATATTACATTGTGATATTTCCTTCTTCCTTGTGACGACCCTAATCTGTGACTTCCTGCAATTTAATTGTAACCCTATTTGTTCACTGTATGTAGCCACAGACATCTACTAAATGTTGCAGATCGTGCTCATTGTCTTCAATCAATACTGTATCATCCTCATATCTAATGTTATTGATGTTTCGTCCTACAATGATGATTCTTTTTATATCTTCTACAATTTTGAAATTTTTTTCACTGTACAGGGAAAACAGATCTGGAGACATTACACATACCTGTCTCACACTTCTCTTAATAGGATGATATTAACCTACTTCATTATTGAAGCTTGTTGTTTCCAATATACGTTATTGACAAGTCTAAGGTCTTTCCCATCAATCTGTAGATATGCAAGCATCGTTATCATGTTGACATGTTTTACTTTATCGAAAGCCTATGTGTAGTCATTAAAACAAAGATGTGGGTCTTTATTTACTTCTATAGAGCTTGCAATTAATGTTCTCAGCATATATACATCATTTACTGTACCCTTACCTTCTACAAACCCACTTTGTTCTTCTCCTATTTCGGGTTGTATTTTCTTCCTAACTCTTTGCTTGATAATTCTTAGCAAAATCTTTGTGATGTGGCTCATTATACTAATTGTTCGATAATGATCACATTCCAAGGTTCCTGATTTATTCAGGATTGCAATAAATATAGACTTACATAATTCATTAGGTATATCTCCAGAATCTTATATTGTGTTCAGCAGTCTGGTGACTTGGTCTATTCCATATTCTTCTAGGGCAGAGATCATTTCTGTTGAGATGTTGTCTGGACCCCAGGGTCTTGCCAGATTTCATATGGTTAAGAGCATTCTGAACTTCTATCTTCAGAATTGATGGTCCTTCATTATTACTCCGAATATCATAATGTCCTACTCTTGTATCATCATAAAGGTTTTTCACATAATCTGACCATGTATGTACAATCTCATGTTTTTCTATTATGATTTGTCCATCATTTGCTTTCAGGCAGTCTGTTGATGTAGGTGTTCTTGTGCATTAATTTAGTATTTTTACTGTTGCGTTGTTTTTCAATGTCTATGCAGTTATTTTCAAGCTATGCTTATTTTGCTTCTTTACATACTTTTCTGAATTTTCTGTGAATCTCGTCATATTTGTCAGGATTACTTTTGTTGTGTCTTCTTGTTTCAATCATCATCATCATCATCATCATCATCATCATCATC
>JACEFZ010017140.1:0-22500 GCA_014155875.1 Cepaea nemoralis | reverse complement strand
CTCTCTATATATATATATATATATATATATATATATATATATATATATATATATATATATATATATATATATATATATATATATATATATATATATGTCACAGCCTCACATAGGGGCGGTAACCGACATAAAGTAAGAGACACTGGCGAAGGACTACAACTCCCGCTCAAGGTAAAGAAGTGAGTCACTCGAAGGCTTGAGTAATCCAGAGCCTTCTCGAAGGACTGGTCAGTGGGTCCACTGTCCCGTGGACACTGATGTGGCCCGCCGATTACGGGGTCCACGAGAAACTCGGATAGAGTTACCACCCGTGTCGGATTGCGACACGTGTGAAAGGGCAGAGACAGACTGGACATCGAGGAAGCAACAGGGCTTACCTTAGAGGGACTTGATAGTTCAGACCCATGTGTATTTAGGGGTCGTAGACATATGCTAGATAGTTGCTTAGAATTGTTTGTTATAATCATGTGTGATGTACAACCTCTGTGATACGCAACTTGTCGAGTGCGGGCTTGTCAAAACCCACTTCGCCAGCGCACTGTATATATTATATAAATAAATGTTGCTATATTGTATCTCACGGAGTGGGGGCTCGTCCGGGAGCATAGCCTGTCACAGTCTTAGATCGCTAGGGGATCTGGACTCGGGCTCATACAGGCAACAAACTCCGTGAGATACAATATAGCAACATTTATTTATATAATATATACAGTGCGCTGGCGAAGTGGGTTTTGACAAGCCCGCACTCGACAAGTTGCGTATCACAGAGGTTGTAAATCACACATGATTATAACAAACAATTCTAAGCAACTATCTAGCATATGTCTACGACCCCTAAATACACATGGGTCTGAACTATCAAGTCCCTCTAAGGTAAGCCCTGTTGCTTCCTCGATGTCCAGTCTGTCTCTGCCCTTTCACACGTGTGGCAATCCGACACGGGTGGTAACTCTATCCGAGTTTCTCGTGGACCCCGTAATCGGCGGGCCACATCAGTGTCCACGGGACAGTGGACCCACTGACCAGTCCTTCGAGAAGGCTCTGGATTACTCAAGCCTTCGAGCCTTACTTCAAGCACTTCTTTCCCTTGAGCGGGAGTTGTAGTCCTTCGCCAGTGTCTCTTACTTTATGTCGGTTACCGCCCCTATGTGAGGCTGTGAAAATATATATATATATATATATATATATATATATATATATATATATATATATATATATATATATATATATATATATATATATATATATATATATATATATATATATATATGTCACATACACACAAAATCAAATCTTTAGTACGATTCTAGTAAATATATATAGACAGCTCTGTACACTTATTGAACATTGAGAAACACTTCCTCTTGTGCCTTTAAGACTCCTGATGGAGTATAGTCCCACAAGCATGCCTGTCACATCTTATGTGTTCCGCTCCATGTCCATGCTTAGTTGAGTGACACTGTCTGTCTATGGTGTGAGCTAGCCTATCTCTGACCCTGTCTACGGTGTGAGGTAGCCTATCTCTGACCCTGTCTACGGTGTGAGGTAGCCTATCTCTGACCCTGTCTACTGTGTGAGCTAGCCTATCTCTGACCCTGTCTACGGTGTGAGGTAGTCTATCTCTGACCCTGTCTACGGTATGAGGTAGTCTATCTCTGACCCTGTCTATGGTGTGAGGTAGCCTATCTCTGACCCTGTCTACGGTGTGAGGTAGTCTATCTCTGACCCTGTCTACGGTGTGAGGTAGTCTATCTCTGACCCTGTCTACGGTGTGAGGTAGTCTATCTCTGACCCTGTCTACGGTGTGAGGTAGTCTATCTCTGACCCTGTCTACGGTGTGAGGTAGTCTATCTCTGACCCTGTCTACGGTGTGAGGTAGTCTATCTCTGACCCTGTCTACGGTGTGAGGTAGCCTATCTCTGACCCTGTCTACTGTGTGAGCTAGCCTATCTCTGACCCTGTCTACGGTGTGAGGTAGTCTATCTCTGACCCTGTCTACGGTGTGAGGTAGTCTATCTCTGACCCTGTCTATGGTGTGAGGTAGCCTATCTCTGACCCTGTCTACGGTGTGAGGTAGTCTATCTCTGACCCTGTCTACGGTGTGAGGTAGTCTATCTCTGACCCTGTCTACGGTGTGAGGTAGTCTATCTCTGACCCTGTCTACGGTGTGAGGTAGTCTATCTCTGACCCTGTCTACGGTGTGAGGTAGTCTATCTCTGACCCTGTCTACGGTGTGAGGTAGCCTATCTCTGACCCTGTCTACGGTGTGAGGTAGCCTATCTCTGACCCTGTCTACGGTGTGAGGTAGCCTGTCTCTGACCCTGTCTACGGTGTGAGGTAGCCTATCTCTGACCCTGTCTACGGTGTGAGGTAGCCTGTCTCTGACCCTGTCTACGGTGTGAGGTAGTCTATATGTCACCGACATACATTAGTCATGTTGTACCACATGCACAGGAGGGTCTGGTTATACACGTGGTCTTTCAAAGACCTATTATTGTTCACTTTTCCCTCTAATGACTTGAACTCTTTCGTTAATGAAATGTAAATTACACACATGCTGTACAATTCTTGGAGACTGAAACTCCCCTGTATACTTCTTCAAAATTGACAGATATACTGCCTCGAACACTTCTAGCGGACTGATATGGGGCTCCTTACACTTATTGGTGACATTGGCCATAATACTGTAAACAGGTTTTGGACACGGGCAGTTTTAAACGGATCTGAATGTGTCTTGAAGAACGAGACATACTGAGTATATACACTTCGCAAAGACTAATAGGTAAATCGACAGTTGAACGGGGCCGTTCTTCTCAAGAATTGGAATGGGAAGGCGAAAATTGCCCAGAAAACGTACAACAACACGTATCAGAAAAATCATTCAGGAGACGCACGCCAATGGCGTATCCAAAAATTTCTCACGAGTGGCACAACACGACGTATCAGCAATTTATAAGGACATGCACGACAAGGCGTATCAAAAAATTCTCCCGAAGACGCACGACAAGCCGTATCAAAAAAATGCGTATGAGTCGCAAGACAATGATATTCAGCAATTCGCCAAGTAGACGCACAACAAGGCGTAACAGCAATTCATCAGGAGATGCATGACAAGGTGTATCAAAAAATTCGTTAGGAGACGCACGACAAGGCGTATTCAAAGATTCGTCAGGAGACGTACGACAAAGCATTTTCACGTGGTTATTTTCAGCTGAAAGGTGCCAGTCAAGTGAGAGTGAACACGACAAATGCGCTGTTTGTCAACGCTGACATCTCACTAGAACAACAGTTTATCAGCGATGTCAGTAATTACCACCTGGCCAAGGTTTCCAAATGCAACCTTTCGGCTGAAGGTGGTCCTGAAAGAGAAATAAACGAGTACATAAAGGAAAAAAAACAGACTACATGGTAAAAGATCTGCTATCACCAGGTACGTATGTTAGAGGTGGATAATGTTGGATAACTGTGGTTACGGTTGATCGGAACGTGACGTTAAACATTATTTTTCTCATTTTTGAATAAATCAGGAGACGTCCGACAAGGCGTATCGAAACATTGGGGTGTATTGGGGTAAGCATTTTCACGTGATTATTTTCAGCTGAACGAAAACATTCATGTGAAAGTGAACAGTGCTAACGCGCTGTTTGGCAACCCGAACAACGAAATCGAAGAAACCTTTAAAAGGGAAATGACGAAATACTACCACGCATTGGTATAAATAACAAATGTAAAATATTTCATGTCAACATGTTAAAACCATACCATTGTAGACAGGAACATGAAACATGATGACGAAAATGCTGCAACCACTGTGATCAGCCAGACAGGCGAGGACGACAACGAACTCCCACTACCGACAGTCAGCGACACAGCGACAATTGACAGTATACACATTTGCCCCAAATTGACAGACGACCAAAGACAGGAAATGATAGAATACTGACAAATTACAGGAAAATCTTCTCAGACATTCCTAGTAGAACTGACAGAATCCAACATTCTATCATTCTAACAGACAACACACCCATCAAGTGCAGACCGTACTCCATCCCTCTAAATGACAGAGACAACCTAGACAAAGAAATTCTCAGCCTGGAATCTCATGGTATAATTCGGAAATCCCAGAGTATTCCTTTCCTATTGTGCTAGTGAATTAAAAAGACCCCACTATCCGCCTCTGCGTCGATTATCGAAAACTGAACGCCGTCACAAAAACGGACGCAGAGCCAATTCGTTCTTGTGATGATCTGATACTAAACATGGCATAGTCAATCATATTTTCGAAGTTAGATCTCACCAAAGGCTACTAGCAAATTCCAATGCACGAGAACTCTATACATCTCATAGCCTTTGCTACACCTCTAGGTCTATATGAGTGACGTTTTCTCCCTTTTGGCCTACGCAATGCTCCTGCCACTTTTGTCCGCCTCATCAGACAATTACTCCTTGGGGTTCCTAATACACATACATATATAGATGACATATGTGTAAATACCAAAGACTGGACGTCCCACATACAGACACTTAAACAAGTCTTCGACAGAATAAAATTATTTGGACTCACTATAAAACCTACAAAAGTTGAGTTGGCATTTGAGGAAATTGAATTTCTAGGCCATATAATATCCAAAGGCCAGTTGAGCACAGATGATAAAAACGTGACCAAGATCTTACATCTCACGATGCCTACGACTAAAAAGCAAATTAGAAGCTCATACTGAACTATAGCACAAATCACCAGTGTTTTTTTTTTTCGGATCTGTTAAGATCAAACTCGAAAATTGATGTACAGAGTGCTACTTTAAAAATGCCATGTCACAACTGAAATATCACTTCTGGAACATGCCTATTTTACGTTTGCCTAGGCAAGGATCTTTCGTATACCCCTCAGGACAAACGGCAAGTGGCCAGGACGATATCAGGCGGTGTACCAGGCCTACAATAACATACCCAATCCAATAGTTCAGGGCCTGGCATTGGACAAACTGTTAAAGCTATTGGACGGGACCGCATTGACAACTGTACAGCTATTGGCGGGCCGCACTTGACACTGTAAAGCTATGGGGGCCGACATTGGACAACTGTATAAGCTATTGGGGGGCCGCATTGACAACTGTAAAGCTATTGGCCCGCATTGACAAAATGTAAGCTATCTTTGACCCTGTCTACGGGTGGGGTAGTCTATCTCTGCCCCTTGTCTACGGTGTGAGGTACCCATCTGGGACCCTGTTTTTACGGTGTGAGGTAGCCTATCTCTGACCCTGTCTACGGTGTGAGGTAGCCTATCTCTGACCCTGTCTACGGTGTGAGGTAGCCTATCTCTGACCCTGTCTACGGTGTGAGGTAGCCTATCTCTGACCCTGTCTACGGTGTGAGGTAGTCTATATGTCACCGACATACATTAGTCATGTTGTACCACATACACAGGAGGGTCAGGTAATACACGTGGTCTTTCAAGGACGTGTTATTGTTCACTTTTCCCTCTAATGACATGAACTCTTTCGTTAATGAAATGTAAATTACACACATGCTGTACAATTCTTGGAGACTGAAACTCCCCTGTATACTTCTTCACAGTTGATAGATATACTGCCTCGAACACTTCTAGCGGACTGATATGGGCTCCTTACACTTATTGGTGACATTGGCCATAATACTGTAAACAGGTTTTGGACACGGGCAATTAAACGGATCTGAATGTGTCTTGAAGAACGAGACATACTGAGATATATACACTTCGCAAAGACTAATAGGTAAATCGACAGTTGAACGGGGCCGTTCTTCTCAAGAATTGGAATGAGAAGGCGAAAATTGCCCAGAAAACGTACAAACACACGTATCAGAAAATCATCAGGAGACGCACGCCAAGGCGTATCCAAAAATTTCTCACGAGTGGCACAACACAACGTATCAGCAATTTATAAGGACATGCACGACAAGGCGTATCAAAAATTCCCCAGGAGACGCACGACAAGGCGTATCTCAGAGTGGCACAACAAGACGTATCAGCAATTTATAAGGACATGCACGACAAGGCGTATCAAAAATTCCCCAGAAGACGCACGACAAGCCGTATAAAAAAATGCGTATGGAGTCGCAAGACAATGATATTCAGCAATTCGCCAGTAGACGCACAACAAGACGTAACAGCAATTCATCAGGAGATGCATGACAAGGTGTATCAAAAAATTCGTTAGGAGACGCACGACAAGGCGTATCCAAAGATTCGTCAGGAGACGTACGACAAAGCATTTTCACGTGGTTATTTTCAGCTGAAAGGTGCCAGTCACGTGAGAGTGAACACGACAAATGCGCTGTTTGTCAACGCTGACATCTCACTAGAACAACAGTTTATCAGCGATGTCAGTAATTACCACCTGGCCAAGGTTTCCAAATGCAACCTTTCGGCTGAAGGTGGTCCTGAAAGAGAAATAAACGAGTACATAAAGGAAAAAAAACAGACTACATGGTAAAAGATCTGCTATCACCAGGTACGTATGTTAGAGGTGGATAATGTTGGATAACTGTGGTTACGGTTGATCGGAACGTGACGTTAAACATTATTTTTCTCATTTTTGAATAAATCAGGAGACGTCCGACAAGGCGTATCGAAACATTGGGGTGTATTGGGGTAAGCATTTTCACGTGATTATTTTCAGCTGAACGAAAACATTCATGTGAAAGTGAACAGTGCTAACGCGCTGTTTGGTAACCCGAACAACGAAATCGAAGAAACCTTTAAAAGGGAAATGACGAAATACTACCACGCATTGGTATAAATAACAAATGTAAAATATTTCATGTCAACATGTTAAAACCATACCACTGTAGACAGCAACATGAAACTGATGACGAAAATGCTGCAACCACTGTGATCAGTCAGACAAACGATGACAACAACGAACTTTCAGTACCAACAGTCAGCGACACAGGGACGATTGACAGTATACACATTTTCCCTAAACTGACAAACGAACAAAGACAGGAGATGATAGAATTACTGACAGATTACAAGACAATCTTCTCAGACATTCCTGGTAGAATAGACAGAATCCAACATTCCATCATCCTAACTGACACCACACCCATCAAGTGCAGACCGTAATCCATCCCTCTAAATTATAGAGACAACCTAGACAAAGAAATTCTCAGCCTGGAATCTCATGGTGTAATTCAGAAATCCCAGAGTATTCCTTTCCTATTGTACTAGTGAAGAAAAAAGACCCCACTATCCGCCTCTGCGTCGATTATCGAAAACTGAACGCCGTCACAAAAACGGACGCAGAGCCAATCCCCTCTTGTGATGATCTCATACTGAACATATCACAGTCAATCATATTTTTGAAGTTAGATCTCACCAAAGGCTACTGGCAAATTCCAATACACGAAAACTCTATACATCTCAAGCCTTTGCCACACCTCTAGGTCTATACGAGTGGCGTTTCACCCTTTTGGCCTACGCAATGCCCCTGCCACTTTTGTCCGCCTCACCAGACAATTACTACATGGTGTACTTAATACACTATCATATATAGATAACATATGTATAAATACCAAAGACTGGACATCCCACATACAGACACTAAAACAAGTCTTCGACAGGTTACAATTGTTTGGACTTACTATAAAGCCTGCAAAAGTTGAATTGGCATTTGATGAAATTGAATTTCTAGGCCATAACATATCCAAAGCCAATGAGCACAGATGACCAAAATCGTGACCAAGATCGTGACTCTCACAATGCATAGACTAAAAAGCAAATTAGAAGCTCATTACTGAACTTAGCACAAATCACCAGTGTTTTTTTTTTTTCGGATCTGTTAAGATCAAACTCGAAAATTGATGTACAGAGTGCTACTTTAAAAAATGCCATGTCACAACTGAAATATCACTTCTGGAACAATGCCTATTTTACGTTTGCCTGGCAAGGATCTTTCGTATACCCTCAGGACAAACGGCAGTGCCAGGGACGATATCAGGCGTGTACCAGGCCTACGATAACATACACCAGCCAGATAGTTCAGGGCCCGCATTGACAACTGTGAAAGCTATTGAGGGCCGCATTGACAACTGTAAAGCTTTTGGGCGGGCCGCATTGACAATGTAAGCTATTGGGGGCCGCATGAAAAATGTTAAAGCTATTGGGGGGCCGCATTGACAACTGTAAAGCTATTGGCGGGCCGCTTTGACAACTGTAAAGCTATTGGCGGGCCGCATTGACAACTGTAAAGCTTTTGGGGGGCCGCATTGACAACTGTAAAGCTATTGGCGGGCCGCATTGACAACTGAAAAGCTATTGGGGGGCCGCATTGACAACTGTAAAGTATTGGGGGGCCGCATTGAAAACGTAAAGCTATTGGCGGGCCGCATTGACAACTGTAAAGCTATTGGGGGGCCCGCATGCAACTGTAAAGCTATTGGCGGGCCGCATTGACAACTGTAAAGCTATTGGGGGGCCGCATTGCAACTGTAAAGCTATTGGCGGGCCGCATTGACAACTGTAAAGCTATTGGCGGGCCGCATTGACAACTGTAAAGCTATTGGCGGGCCGCATTGACAACTTTTAAAGCTATTGGCGGGCCGCATTGACAACTGTAAAGCTATTGGCGGGCCGCATTGACAACTGTAAAGCTATTGGCGGGCCGCATTGACAACTGTAAAGCTATTGGCGGGCCGCATTGACAACTGTAAAAGCTATTGGCGGGCCGCATTGACAACTGTAAAGCTATTGGCGGGCCGCATTGACAACTGTAAAGCTATTGGCGGGCCGCATTGACAACTGTAAAGCTATTGGCGGGCCGCATTGACAACTGTAAAGTTATTGGCGGGCCGCATTGACAACTGTAAAGCTATTGGCGGGCCGCATGTATGTACATACATTGTATAAAATGTCAATTTTGCTTACAGCAACTTATCACAATAAGTAATTATTAATTATTTATAGGTTATTAAGCAGTATAAATAAATAATGATTGTAATGTTATTTTACTTATTTACTTATACATTTCTTTTTATCATATCCTTTTTACAGGACTTAGCTGTCAACACCAGCATCTTTCAGCTGTATGTTGATCTCTTGGCAAGATTACGCTCAGTAGTTTGCCATTGCTTTCTGAGCGGCCGGCTCAGTATCCCGCAAGTCACGAGCGGGGGTCGAACCACCTCAGCTCTCGCTCCGCTACGAGATTCTGCGTGATAAACGGGATTACAGAGAGAAAGAGTTGTAACCCCACAGCCAGAGAGACCGGCACTTATACATTATATTTGACAATATGGACAAAAACTTTTACTAATTTGTTAACAAGATTTTACAACATGTTATTATAACAAATATTCTTTATTATCTATCAATGGCTTTAATTTAGACACACTGCGACTACATTGTCACTACAATTGTTGATTTATAATGAGATGTATGTAACTGCTTGCAATTTTTGCCAATATTCTTGAAATCTGGAGCAAGTTTACTTGTTGAAATTCGCATGACAGCATGCAAGTTGCAGTCCGACAATAAAGACATACTCTTAGATTTGTTGATCTTCAAGGAAGAGAATGCTTGTTTGCAAATGTATGTTGATCCAAACAATGATAAAAGTTTAGCTGCAAAGTTTTTCAAGTTAGGAAATGATTCTTGTGATACAGATCCATAGAAATCCAGCAAACCATCTGTCTTGAATTTCTCTTTCAGGTCATGATCTGCTTCTAAGTCAAGCAGCTCCAACTGTATATTCTCTGTGGCTGTATCAGCTTCTGCACTGAAAGGGGATCTGAGAATATTGAACTGTGGCTCTACGTTCTTGATATCTTGAAATCTCCATCCAAATTCTTCAATCAGTGCATCTAATTGGGCTTTGTACTTTTCAGTCAATTCACCAGAAATGGTTTCTTGTTTCAGCAAAGGGAAGTGACAAAATCTTTTTCACTTGCTTGTCTGGAGTACAGTGATAGTTTTGCCTGAAATGATTTTACATGTACATACAATTCATGTGCGAACAGACCATTGCCCTGAAGTTTGTCAATTCAGTTCATTTAACTTTTCCATAATTTCAATGGCAAACATAAAGTCTAACTTCCACTCTTTATTGACAATATTAGTATTAAAGTCACATTCAATGCCCTTCATCTCTAGGAACATCACTATTTCTTCTCTGAGTTCCCACACTCGCCTCAACACTTTGCCGAGACTCAGCCATCGAACTCTGGTGTGGTACAGGACATCGGATTGTTCCGTTTCCAAATCGTCAAGTAATGCCTTGAACTGTATGTGATTAAGTTCTCTTGATCTGATGAGGTTGATGACACTGACAACTCGGTCAATAACATGCTTGATATTCAAAACAGTTTTTTCACAGACTTTCTTGATGAATCACACAGTGAAGTGGTAATAATGTGTGGTCTGGATATTCTGCTTTAATCTCATTACTTATCAACTTTACCAGACCTACGTTTTTTCCAGTCAAAGCACGAGCTCCGTCAGTTGTAACACTTGCCATCTTGTTACGAACTAACCCAGTTCTTTCAATACAGTTAGTAAAAGCATTGAATATATCATGGCCTGTCGTTGTGTCTTTGAGTGACTCAAAACTCAATTACTCTTCAGTGAGTTTGAAAGAAGTGTTTATTCCACGTATAAATATCAATAATTGGGCAGTATCATGTACATCGGTACTCTCATCCAATGCAAGAGACTACCATAAAAATTGATTACTTGCATCTTGAAGTTTATGCATAACATTGTCACTTATCTTATCAACACGTCTGACCATAGTTCTCCTGGATAAAGTAATGTTGTCAGATCTGTTTGTTTGTTTGTTTGTTTGTTTGTTTTTTTTGGTTCTGGCCACATACTGTTTTCTGCATCTAGCAAACATTCCTTAATGACCTCGCCATCAGAAAATGGCTTGTTCTGTTTTACAATTCTGTGTGACAGCACACGACTAGCTTCAGTTGCAGCATCTTGAATTCAAGACTGTTTAGTGAAAACAGTTTGCTGTTTCTCCAAACTTTTTCACCAACTCAAGGCATTTCCTTTCCCTCCCTTCGGTTGTTAAATTGTATCCGAATCGGAATATTTTGTTTGATAATGTCTTTTTAAATTGTACTCCTTGAAGACAGCCACTGACTTACGACACAGCAAGCAAACTGATTTGCTACCAACTTTTATAAAACAGTACTTAGTTGTCCATTCATAGTTAAAAACACGGCGTTCATCTTCAATCTTACGTTTGTTATTGACACTCATTTAAAAAAAAATTCGAACAGTTAGAACTGTACAAATCTTTAAAACGGAAATGAAACAAAACCTACTTCCGGCTGTGTGTGAAAATAAAATATTCGGAAAACAAGTAGTAAACTCAGAATAAATTTCAGAAATATATCAAGACTACTACAACAAATAAATTAATTTGAACATTGTAAATGTGGAAATAATTTAAAACAGCAAAAGACTTTTAAATTTAATATTTTCTTACAAAATAAATAATTTTATTCACCGAGAAATATCTGTTTTTCATAAAATCATCCTTATTAAATTTTTCATGTCGATAAATATTTCTCTATATAAAAATCGTTAAATTCGCAATTTAGCATAACATGGTTCCAAATGTTGCTGTATGTAGCCAGCGGCCGGGTTGGGGTGAGCGCCCAACCTTGCATAAATACCCTAATGACTCGTGCATTCATCACCTATGCAGCAGAAGTCCAACTTCTAGCCTTCTCGTGGCGGAACTGTTTTAACTAACAGGAGAAGAGGCGGCGGCGAGTCACTGGCGCCGAGAAATATACAGAACGCTCTAGATGTGTATGCTCGTACGTGCATGCGCAGATATGTGTGTGCGTGCCTATACACTTAAACTCGAGTAAGACCACAGTCTACTCTAGCAAATGAAAGGTGCTGAATAAAGAGGCAACCAGCCAGGAGGAGAACCACAGAAATCAGGATGCCACCAATCACGCGCAATGAAATATGTCGACTACGGCTAAATGTTACGGTGCTCGCTCTACTTTGAACCCCCAGGCAGGTGCAGTGCCGGGCCATATGCCTCGAAAGAGTCCAACCACAACTACTGGAGGTCCTTCTCAGATGTCCTGTGGAGCCAAGGGACCTGAGAATAGAGCGTCTGGCCATACCAAACAAAAACAAAAACTAATGCACTGGAATGCGGAGGGATTCAGCAACAAAACAATAGAACTAGAAAACATCTTGGACCAAGAAAAGGTAAGCGTATGTTGCTTGCAAGAAACTCACCTCAACGAAAACGAAATGATGTCTTGGAAATTGCCAGTATTAAGGACACTACTTTCTGAACTTAGCAGCCAGCATAAGGTCACCATACAGTGGATACCATCCTACTGTGGAGTACCCCGAAACGACAGAACTGATCGATTGGCTAAGGAAGGAGCAAAAGAAGAACAGCCTGATATGCCCGTTACCACCAAAAGAAAAGAATGATCAAATCAGTCAGAAAGCCACCAAAACCTGCTCAAGACGACTACCACGTTATGGACAGACCAGAACAAGTAATTATTCTGCTCCTCAGAACAGGACACAATAGATTACGCAACCACGTGTATACAAGATTCAAGATTGGTGAATCAGCCATGTGCACGTATGGATTATCGTCGCAGACAGCAGAGCACATACTCAAAGACTGCCCAAATTACAACATGTCTAGGCCAAGAGAGACGACAGTGGAAGATAAACTCTATGGACTGCTGAGTGAACTAAAAGGGACAGTTAAATTCACACAAGAGGCAACATTGCAGTTATAGTATTTAAGGCGAACGAAAGAAGAAGCATTACAATACGAAGGCCAAGGACTGTTTACAAAAATTGATAATTAGAAAGAAATCTTATAAAAAAATGTTGAAATAATCATAACTGTACATGAAATTCTTTAAAATTCAACTAAAAAATTTAAAAACGAAGTAAAAATTATTATTCCTAAATGCCCTCACGGGCCGCATAAAATCAGGTGAATCCAACAATAATCAACCTTTGCCTGCTGTTGGCTGTGAGCCTAGTTCGCGGCAACGATCTTCAACAACTAGCATCTGCTACAGAAGTTTTCACTCAGAAACTGTACCAGGCGATTTCTCTGGACAAGCCCAATGTCATAATTTCAGGCTACAGGTATGTACACACGATGATATTAACGGTCCAACTCGCTCCCATAACAACCTGCCGGAAAAACTGCGATCATAAGCAAGATGTCCTGCTTTCGATACGCCTATTTGGAGATAATCCACCACACCCTGCATCCATCTTCTCTTTGGCCTTCCTCTTCCTCTCTTCCCAGGCATATACCTCTCCATTATTGTTCTCTCCAAACCGTCTCGACGTTTCAAGTGACCAAAATATATCAATTTTCTTTGTTTTATCGTATTTAATAGCCAATATTCTTCAATATTCTGATCTTGAAGTATGGATGCATTTGTTCTTTTCTTTACCCACAAAAGGGCGCAAAGTTTCGCTGAGAACGCGGTTCGGGGTTCAGGTCAGGTAGCGGAAAGCCTGTCACACCATAGGCAGTCCTATATGTATGTGCAGGTACCTTCTTCGG
Source organism: Cepaea nemoralis (assembly GCA_014155875.1). Taxonomy (NCBI): domain Eukaryota; kingdom Metazoa; phylum Mollusca; class Gastropoda; order Stylommatophora; family Helicidae; genus Cepaea; species Cepaea nemoralis. The sequence continues at coordinate 8,938 of JACEFZ010017140.1, read as the reverse complement.
TTCAGCCCGGTGATCGGGGGAACATGACCGGCCAAAAGAACACCCGCAGTGCTAGCTACACTGAGAACCGTGGTCGGAAGAGGTGGGTTGTGTCGGATCGTACACAGACCACTGGTTCCTCAAACCGACCGACTGCAGTCCAGCTGGGTCCTCGAAAGGGGAAGCTGGAGTTGCAGAAGTCCAGTAAACTCTGGCAGGACGATCGTTAAATCAGATCGAGACGGGAGCTCTGGTCCGCAAGATACTGTGACGGGTCCAATCGCAGTAGCGGAGTAGGCGTTGATCTCCCGTGATACTGGATAACTTGCATCCTCACCAATGGTGGTAAAAGTATCCCATGAAATATTGTCGGGTTAGACTTCCTCACCCGCCATCCGGTCTCAGAAAGAAGATAGAACGACTCAGACAACTTCTTGCTAAGGAGTGGAACGACGGGGTCGATCCTCTTAAAGTGGGGGCCTATGTGACAAAACGGCAATTCATTTGTGCCTTGTCGGGCGATATTCTACTTTATTCGGCGTCATCAGGGACTTTCCCGGCTATAAATAGATCGGGGATAGCCCAGCAGGAATTTTCTATCTGGAAGGTTCGAGAAACACCTGGATGTGGATGTCCAGGGTGGCTTAGTACAGCACCAACTTCCCGTGTTGCTAGAACCTAGAATTCCATGGTGGAAAATAGAGTTTCTCGTGGAGTTGCCACACTTCGTGAAGCACCTATTTCTCGGGCGCATTCGTACTCACGAAGGAGAAATGCGGCTGGCACAGCTCATTCACGTTCTATCTCTCGTGTGAGAAGGTACTGCTTTTGGGTAGCAGTGAACCCACTTCTTCACACACAACCAAGTTGCAGCGGACTGTCAAGATTTCACGACCTGCTGGCGTAGATAGTCATTGAAGCTGACTGGAGACAATCCACCGATTCAGGTACGAATTGTATTAATTAAATTAACGTTGTAAATTGAGCATCATTTGCGATCGTTCATAGCTAATTAAATATGCGGGCGACTTGCATCGCTAATGACTTGACCGATCGATAATTCAGTTGAGAACGAGGGCAGCGCACAGCTGTGTGTGTACTTGTGTTTACAAGCCGTCGTGAACAGCTGTTTTGTCAACTGCTTAGAACGAAAAGTCCATTAAATTGGCAAATTGTGTTCCAATGTTACTGATTGATTATAGTTCGTAGTTGCATGTACTATGTTTGCTGGACTGTAGTAGGGAACAGTAAACTGTGGTATAGTATGAACTTAATTGATGCCAGTCAGTAATTACGTTAGCCGAGCACTGAAATTAAGACAGGTAAGTTGGTAGATGAAGAGTGAGCTAGTGAATCACTGATGTGATCGGGAAATAGAGCACAGTAAGTGATTATCTCTAAGAAGTGATGTAACTATTTTGTGTGTGAACTAAATAGTGAATTCATTCGAGGAACTGGGAATTCATACGAAGGTAAGTTCTTCAGTGGTGCTAGAGAGATATACGATGTTGTTATCACGTATATACTAGGTCATGTTGTGTAATACTTCTATGAAGGATGAACCGACCGCCGAAGTGGTTCGACGCGAGATAACACGGCTTTACCGTCGCGATGCACACATGCGTTCTTCATGCGATTCTTTCCTGTCCTGTTCTATTCATACTTGCGTGGGTACGTCAGTGATGATGTGAGGAAAGTATGGAGGAACAAATGGAGGACGAATGAGATTCGGGGACGAATGGGATATGGGGACTGCGTGTGAGTTATTCTTGTATGAGACTGGTATAACCAGGCCAGCTATGAAGTTCGGCCACGGCCAAGGCTAATCCTCTTGGAAAGGCAGAACTGGAGAGAACCTTGAACATGCGGGGAGCATGTTTTCGATGGAAAGACTTCTTGACTCTAAGGAAGAGTCTAACAAGAAGAGTTTCGCTATAGAGTGGGCAGGAGGTCCCACTAGCGAAATGGAGACTGTAGATATGTTATATGATCATGTATTGTTACTATATCCCAAGTTATGATGCCTTGATCATTGTTTGTTGTATGATTAGATGTATAATGTAAAGGGGGGAGGGGGGTCCAGGGACACCTTACCTTGATATTTAGTTCTAGTTAACTCTTGAACAACTACAGAATGACTTTAGCGACAACCGTTATGTGAATAGGGATAGGTGAAACGTTAGATCAGACTCGCCATTCTTGATTCTCAATCTGCTTGACGGGCTGTTCTCTGAAAGGCCAGCTGACATTGGAATGAGCTTTATGCATTAATACTTATCAACTTAGAGATGTTGCTCTACTTAGTTGTATAACTGGGTAGCAAGACTGAAGGTTGATTAGTCATGGAGTTGATGCACATGAGCCAATGTTTGGGCCGAATACTTTCACCGATCGCTCTTACTTTCAGGTGTTGCCTGTTAGAACCAGCCTATTACTAAGTTGCCGGAAACCACTACGTGATCCATGGCGAAGGGTCACAATACCTACCTACCACGTCTGACTGTGCTACATTATGTAAGAGGGAGAATCACCATGCATGACTCATACTCACCGAGTGATTCTAGAGCCCTACAGCAGCACTAGTGGAACCGAGATGGTTTGTTTTTCCATATTAGAACTGTGCTTAAGACTATTTCAGAATAGAGTTCATCTACCTGAGCAATCTTGCCGGGGTATACTGAACGTTGATTTATTAAGGAGTTGTGATGGCAGGCTCACTCCAGAGAGACTTACCAAGGTGGGGTAGGCGCAGCTCTGGGAGCTCATTAATTCCTAGTCAATGTGTTTCCGCCTAAACGACGGAGATTCCAGGCAAAGATTGGCCCAAACCAAACGGACTGTAACTACGTTGGCACTAGTGTTCGGTCATGACTAGACCCACACCAGCTTGCGTTTTTTGTTTTTACTAGAACTCGTGTTGGTAGACAGGTCAACTCATCCTGGCCTTTATGAACCTTGTATGCTGAATATGAATTAGTTCTTACTCAATCATTCGAACAACCGAGCTATAGAACTAGAGACATTAGGTTTGGTTACCAAGCCCAACCATGTTTCAAGATATGTGCTTGATTCCGAGGAGTCTGAGCATGTGACTGTGTAGTGACTATTAAACTCATTTACAGGAACATTGGTGTAAGTCTAGTGACTGTGTTGAACTTGTTGCAGGGCTGATTCATTGCCCAATCAGGGGAAAATAATTCTACTACGGGACCATTAGATTGGTCATGTGTTACGTCTAGGGAAACCTAGAGATCAACTGGGGTCGCCTCTAGGAAGAGGGTCTCCTAACCAGGCTGTACTTCGATAACTGTGAAAGTTGGTCACAGGAACTCAGTGGGTCAGAGCAGACGAGAAGTTCATCCAGCAGTCGGTGGTCCGAAGAGGTAGTTCCTCTGACATCTGATCTTAGTTCTGGGGACGGAGTGGTCTCCAAAGGTTCCAGTCATCAGTCTGGAAGGGAGCCGGGTGAGTGTCGGACCAACTGGACGGAACATCTGCCTCAAACCTGCACGTCAGCCTATTGATGAGTCTCGTAGCATCCTCTAACTCTGATTCTGTCTCTACCCTAGCCTCTGCTATTGTAAATAGTTTATACTATCAGGGTGTTCATTTCCTACCTATTGTCTTTAGGGTAGAATAAACTTTGTTGATGTTGACTGATTCTTTGTACAGGGATTTAGTGTGGTCTCGGACGATGCCTCAGGGTTCATTGTCCCAAGGAAGAAGGTAGAGAGTGGGGTTCTAGAATCTGGAGGGGTCTGTAGACATATTTAAACCATCTGAGGTCAACCACAGAGAAGATAGTGTATCTACCTGTCCAACCCCTGGGGTTAGAATACACGGGAGTGTTAAGGACCCCTTGGGCTTGGTTAACTCTCAACACCCAAGGCAAACCTGTCACACCAGTCCTGCCCGTAACATCATTTCATTAATTGACATGCGTTGTACTGTTTTGAGAAGAGTGTAGCTCAGGACATCCGGCCTCGGCAGGTATTTTTTCGTATTTGCATTCACTGGCCTTTGACTGTCCCCATTCTACCTACAGAGCAGCAGGTTTGTGTATCTCTTCATCTGGTTCCTGCCCGTTGAACTGTCCGACATGGCAGACTCGAGCAGAAGCTGCGCTACCGTCGGCATAATTATGTGGGTTATGGAAACGTGCAAGCCCCTCTGCCGTTACAACGGGGATACACACATCAGAGTAGAGGGGCAGTGCTGTTTGCATACTGAAGACTGAACCCCGTACGATCGTAACGGTGAGTAAACGCACTAACAACGGTGCAAGCACAGTCCCATGTGTTATAGAAGAAAATATAGTAATAACAATATGTAAACAAGAATTCGCTTGTACTTACCAAATCTTGATTGTCTGGCGCTCGTCCAGCCTCTAGCAGTGTGATTTAAATAGGCGCTTATCAACAAACTCGATGGTTGACCCATTTTAAGTGTAGAGCGAAAAGCTGGCTGACTTTGCTTTGGCTGAGCAAGATTTCTGTGGACTGGTTGTTTCATATGTTGACCATTTCAAGTAGCGGCGAAAAAATAGAATTGCGGCTGGAAATGTCCAGACGAATACATGGTCAAACGTCATGTTTTGACCATTTCAAGAAGCGACGGAAGAATAGAATTGCAGCTGGAAATGTCCAGATGAAAACGTTCAAACGTCATATTTTGACCATTTCAAGTGGCGGCGAAAAAAAATAGAATTGCAGCTGGAAATATCCAGAGTAAAAAAAAAATGTCCAAACATCATATTTTGACCATTTCAAGTGGCGGCTAAAAAATAGAATTGCGGCTGGAAATGTCCAGATGAATTCATGTTCAGACGTCATATTTTGACCATTTCAAGTAGCGGCAAAAAATATAATTGCGGCTGGAAATGTCCAGATATAAACATTTCTCAAATGTCATATCTTGACCATTTCGAGTAGTGGAGAAATAATATAATTGCGGCTGGAAATGTCCAGATAAAAAAATATATGTTCAAACGTCATATTTTGACCATTTCAAGTAGCGGCGAAAAAAATAGAATTGCGGCTGGAAATGTCCAGGTGAAAACATTTTAAAACGTCATATTTTGACCATTTCAAGAACCGGCGAAAAAATAGATGCAATGCTATTCAGCAATTCGGCAGGAGACGGACAAAAAGACGTAATAGCAATTCTTCAGGAGATGCATGACAAGGTGTATCCAAAAATTCGTTAGGAGACGCACGACAAAGCATTTTCGCGTGATTATTTTCAGCTGAAAGGTGCCAGTCACGTGAGAGTGAACACGGCAAATCGCTGTTTGTCAACCCTGGCATCTCACTAGAACAGCAGTTTATCAGCGATGTCAGCAATTACCACCTGGCCAAGGTTTCCAACTGTAACCTTTCGGCCGAAGGTTGTCCTGAAAGAGAAATAAACGAGTACATAAAGGGGGGAAAAAAGACCACATGGTAAAAGATCTGCTATCACCAGGTACGTATGTTAGAGGTGGATAATGTTGGATAACTGCGATACACGTATCGAAAAATTGGGGTGTATTGAGGTAAGCATTTTCACGTGATTATTGTCAAGCTGAAAGAAAACAGTCACGTGAAAGTGAAAAGTGCTAACGCGCTATTTGACAACCCGAACATACAAATAGAAGAAGCTTTCAAAACGGAAGTCAGGAGGTACTACGAGGCGTTAGTGACCAACTTCAACCTATCGGCGGATGGCGGCCCGGACAAGACCATCAATGATTACATTTTAAAAACAAACAAATAAAATGATTACAAGTCTGCTGAAAAAAGGTACGTATCTTAGTGGCATATTTTTTGGGGTGGCTGTGGTTGTGTTGTGGTCAGGGGTCGTGGACTGGGACGGGACGGGGCGGGTACAGGGTGAAACAGACGGAGGTGTCTGTGCGTCGGGTGTGCGGTCTCAAGACCATCGATCGTGGAAGAGAGTGGGTTGAGGTGCCGCCGGGCGGGACGGACTGGCACAGTGTAGGGGTGGCACTGGGTCGTGGGTGCGGGGGTGGGCATCGGGCCGCGCGGAGTTTGAGACTCTTCACCTCTCTGTCATGTAATATTTTAATGAAGTTGAAATTTTTTATACTAATTGTTGATCAGCTGTCCTCACACGTCTGTATCAGCCTCTTGTGGAGTCCATTTCCCTGTTTGACTTATTTCGATGGCATGGTCCATACATTTGATGTTTTTACCTCGTGGCTTTGATGAGTGACCTAGTCTCGTCTGCAACAAAATAAAGAAACAATGTTAAAAAATATAATGAATCAGAGAATAAAGACAGCAAAGTTATACAATTTGATGAAGTAGCGAGTAAAGAAACAAGGTTAAACAATATAAAGAAGCAGGGAATAAAGACACCAAAGTTAAACTATATAATGAAGTAGATAATAAACAAAGCAAAGTTAAATAATATAATGCAGAAGAGAGTAAAGACAGCAATGTTAAACAATATAATGAAGCAGATAATAAAGACAGCCAACAAATAAATAATATAATGAACCAGAGAATAAATACAGAAAAGATAAAAAAGGTAATAAAGCAGAGAATAAAGACAGCAAAGTTAAACACTATAATGAAGAAGATAATATAGAAAGCAAAGTTAAACAATATAATAATCAGAGAATAAAGACAGCAAAGTTAAACAATATAATAAATCAGAGAATAAAGACAGCAAAGTTAAACAATATAATGAAGCAGAGACTAAAGGTAGCAAAGGAAAAAGTGACAGTGTTAAACGCCGATGTTTCCCCGAATATATGTGCATGATAGTTGGATATTTGGACATAATGGACCGCTGTAGTAGACTGTACTAATGGCATTTGTGTACGGTATCCATTACAAATTGTGAGTTGCAATTTCATTCTGGTGACGTAGTACATTTATAATAGTATCTGTTCCGGTCTGAAGTAAACATCAAGAATCATGACTCTCTGGGACGCAGAGGTGTTTCCAAGGCACCAGGGCTTGGATATATACTGGCCAATACCTGCTGACAACAGGTCCCTTCGGGGTTCTGGCTAACATCAGTAGGATCGATGATTCCCCCGAAGCCGGAGAGTATCTGCCTGCATAGCGAGGAATTACCGGTCTGCACATCAATAAGCCAGACATGGGACAACGGATACTCACGCAAACCTCAGATCCGGTATGACATCACACTGATGTTGGACAACAGGATGTATTCATCCGACATACAGGACTTCACGTTGGAGCTCACAGCCAACGAACACAAGCAAGCAAGCAAGTATGACTCTCTAATCTTCTTCTTCTTCTTCTTCTTCTTCTTCTTCTTCTTCTTCTTCTTCTTCTTCTTCTTCTTCTTCTTCTTCTTCTTCTTCTTCTTCTTCTTCTTCTTCTTCTTCTTCTTCTTCTTCTTCTTCTTCTTCTTCTTCTTCTTCTTCTTCTTCTTCGTCAGGTCTAAGAATTATAACACAAACAACAAATCTAAGAATCGTAACACACGCCACAGATTTAAGAATTTTAACTCAAACAAATCTATGTATTATAGCACACACAACATATCTAAGAATTGTAACACAAACAACAGACCCAAGAATTGTAACACAAACAACAGATCTAAGTACTGTAACACAAACAGATCTAAAAACTATAACACAAACATTAGATTTAAGTTTTGTAACACAAACATCAGATTTAAGAATTGTAACACAAAAAAACAGATCTATTTATTGTAACACAAACAACATATCTAAGAATTGTAACACAAACAACTGCCACGATCCTATGTCATGGAATAGTGAGTTGATAGAATACAGAGCTTCACGCAACTCAGCGTAAAGATGGATCTGGTTCACAGATTCATGCCTTGCATGAAGACAGCAAGGCAGGTCGCTGGGCAGGGTACAGTGTCTCCTCCAAGCGATTATTCTGCGTTAGGCAATGGTCACGGGTGGACCTGGTCTTACTGGGCGGCGAGGGATGGCCAAACACCGTGCCGCTATCATAATATGTATCTATGTATCGAGTTTATAGTTATTCGACTGTGATGTGGAATATGTGGTAGTGTATATGAACTGATATTATGTTTCGGATAATAGAAACTTAAAAATACCAAATGAGTCGAGTTTCTAAGTATAGCGTTCTACGTGTGTATAGTTTGAGTGTGTTCAGAAGCAACGAGTAACAGTTAAATGTAACTATTTATAATGGTGGTTTTGAATGTATAGTTCAACAACAAGTTCACGGAGAGGAGATCAAGATAAAGAAGTCATATCCGAATATATATACTTTATAACAACTAGTCAACATATCAGCAACGTATATATTAAAGATGACTCAACTCAGCCCACGTATGACCCTGTGACCTTCAGCTACTCCCGACGAGCGGTCCCCTCCCCTCCCCCACCTCCCATAGTGACAAAATAAATTATAGACATATTACCTGTGTACAAATATAAAAATGTTTTGCATATTCTTTACAGGACATCGCTGTCAACACCAGCATCTGTCAGCTGATTGTTGATTTCTTGGCAAGATTACGCTCAGTAGTTTGCCATTGTTTTCTGAGCGGCCGGCTCACATACTCCTCATAAATACACAATAACAGCGTCCACTGAAGAAAGCACCGTTATGTCGTCGCCATTTTACCGGATCTATTAATAATTTGGCCGTGCGATTCCTGAGCCCGCTAACATGCGTTCAGAACACAGCTGTGACCGATATGGCAGCAGATCGCGTCGCGTTGGGTTTTAACATGTTGAATGGGAGCTGATCGTTCAGAAACAATGGCAAACTACTGTACGTAAACTTCCCAAGACATCAAAAACAGCAGTAAAATGTTGGTGTTGACAGCGATGACAGCGATGTCCTGTAAATAGGATATGAAAAGAAAATTCATAAATGATTTTGTATTGTACGAGGACAAAAAAAAAAAAAAAATAAACAGGAATTGTCCCAGGCTGGACGCGGGGTTGGGGAAAAATTTTTTCCATAGGGGA
>JACEFZ010017138.1:0-18211 GCA_014155875.1 Cepaea nemoralis | reverse complement strand
CATTCCACTGCAGTCTCCGCCATCTTTATAGAATTTGTCTAGATTCTGTTAAGGTATTTCCCATCTTGTCACAGATAACATTCAGGTGAGGTTGAACATTTCTTGTCAGTAACTTCATTTGCTTAAGCATTTCGTAATCTCTTCCAGTCTTTTGATATTGCTCTATTCTGGTACAGCAATCTTGTATATATTGATTTTTGTCCTTTCTTGTGTTCTTTCTTATTTCTGGTGTTAAAGATTTATACTTCATCCTACTGTTATCGGATTCGCCTCCTTTCTGTTTCAGTTCACTTCGTTATTTTATTAATTCTAACGTGCCTGATGTAATCCATGGTTTATGTTGCTTTTTCTTGGTCGGAATTAAATCTTTGGCTGCAGATATCAAAACGTTTCTAGCTTGTACTGCCAGTTCATCAGGTGTCAGTTCCCCTTGTATAGACATGAAGACCCTAAAACGATACTTCACTTCTACGTTGTATGCATCTGGTATTCTTGTGAGATCAAAATGACCTTGGTCCTCAAATAATTCTACACTTATCTAAATATTTTCACTACGCATGTGACCGTCGCATTTCACAAAGACCTGATATATTTATCTTCGTTCTTTCCATTTCATTCTTGATGTTTTCTAACTTTCCATTCTGACTAAGTGTTCTGACATTCCAAGCACCAACAGTTGGTGTATTTTTAACATTTACTTTGCATACAGTTGCTTGAAGACGATCAGGTATTACCTGTAGCACATGATGCTCCCTATCGGATGAAAAGTCCCCACTGGAATCCTCATTAACGTCGTTATCTTTATAATTTTTGCTGAGAGGCAAGTTTGTCTTGAGAAATACGGTGGTTTCCCCTTGTCTTTCACCAGTATGCTTAAACTCAAACATAGTCCTTACATCCTGGTGAAAGTAGTCAGGGACTGAATTTTGCGTGTGGGTTTGCTTTCCCTTTTACCGGTGTCCCTCGCCTTCAGGCGAACCCACTCCCACTTCAGAGGTATTTATTATTAACGTCCCCGAGTAAAGGACAGAAGCATCTCACCTCCATTTAGAAGAGGTGAGCAACGGCTGGGTTCGCACAGCTGACAGACATTGGCCTAGAAGCGTTCGGCCCAGTCCCTCAGTTGAGAGCCGTAGGATGCGTTTCTGAACCTGTCATGTAGCAGGCTTAATATCTCACCTCCAGTTTGCAGTGAGTGAGTATCGGCCCAGGCCTCAATGTCCACTTCAGAAATTCTTCTAATAATCTTAAAAGGTCCCTGCCAAGAGGTTGATAGTAAATCTCTTTTGTCAGTAGCAGTAGTAAAATATCCTGACCTGGATTTAGTACAATTGTTTTTGCACCTCTGTTGGCGTACTGCCTGTATTTAAAACCTTTCTCCTGTAGTGATGTTCTGGCCAATATACAGGAACGTATGATTTTGTCTCTGGTGTCAGTGACTAAATCATAGGTAGAAATGGGAAGTTGGATATCTACAGGTTGTGATATGATCTCTTTATAAATAGTGAGAGGTCCTCTTGGGTTCGCCCCATACATCAATTCGAAGGGAGAGAACCCTGTACTCGATTGCGGGACTTCTCTATATGCGAACAGCACCGTTGGGAGAAGTATGTCCCAATCGGCTGGATTTTCAGCTGTTACTTTAGATAGCATATGTTTCAGGTCCCCATTTAGTTTCTCGCAGATACCATTTGCGGCCGGTCGATAGGGACTGGTGAAACATTGCTTGATGCCTAGTAACTTAGTTACTGATTGGGTGGCATTCGATATGAACTGGGTTTCTCTATCAGAAATTATTTTCTCCGGGAAGCCAAAACGGGAGAAAATATTTAATAATATGTCCGTCACATCCTTAGAGGAGATAGATCTTAATGGAAGCATTTTGGGCCATCTCGTACATACATCCACAAGAGTAAAAATATATCTATTCCCTTTATTTGAAATGTGATTCAACGGACCTACTAGGTCAACTGCCACGATTTGGAAAGGCCTCGAGGCAGTTGTCGTTGATTGGACTTCTGCTGTAGGGTTTTTTTCCCTTTTTCACCAGTTTCTGACATATATCACAAGATCTACAAAAGGTTTTTATATCTTGGCAAAACTTTGGCCAATAAAACTGGGTCAGGACCCTAGCCCTGGTCTTTTCATACCCCATATGACCTCCAAAAGGGGAGTCTTGGGCTATTTTTAGAACTTTGTCTCGATGTGCTTGTGGTAACACTACTTGCTGTATCGTGGTCTGCTTTGTTGTGTAAAATCTAGTTAAGATATTGTTCTGTAGCCTAAATGTCCACGATGCGTTCTTTGTTAGTTTTGGTTTTAGTCCTACTAACTTAAAATATGGTGAAAGAGTAGGATCTGCTTTCTGTTCGTTCCAAAATTAGTGTTATCTGCGTTTGGTGCTATTATTTCTAGTGATTCCTGCAGTTGGTCAGTGTTGGTTTTATGGGTTGTCTGTCGTGTTATTGCATTTGTGTGTTGTGTGTTTTGTTGCACATTTACAGGATTGGTACTTGGTAGATCGGTAGCATCCTCAATTCGAGGTTTTAATTTGGTCGTATCGCTTACAGATTCGACCGCCCCTGCATTGTACACCTCGGTGAATTCTTTCTGAATTACCTCAGTGGTTGTCTCCCTTGGTCTTTTGGCAGATTGAGACAAGCATGAATGGTGTTTCTCTGTAGCATCGCTGTTCGTGTTGTGGATACCGTTTTTATGCTCCCACTCTCTGATTTCCTTTTCAGAGCATGGTCGTATGTTGGGAAAATCCCAAGTATAATATCAGCGACTGGATTTTCAGGACAGCGCACAATACATTGTCCTGATATGAACGGTGTTCGAATTTCGACCAGAGCAAGGGGGTATTTTTCTATAGTACCTGAGAATGTGCGACAAGTCAAATGTTTGTCTGTGTAGTCTTTAGTGTCTATTAATGTTTTCTTAATGCCACAGAGCGTTGCGCCGGAATCCCGAATTAATGTGCACTTTTTGTTATTTACAAACCCTGTAGAAAAAAACTAGCTTGCCTGTAGATGACAAAGCAGCGTTGGCTGTTTCATTTGAAATAGGGATAGTGTGGCCACATAGTAATGTTGTGTCAAGTTGGAACTTCGTACAGGTGTTACACTTACTGTCTGTAATGGTGTCAATAATTTGTACAGCATTTCCAAGCTCGCTTTCATTGTCGTGTTGATTATCACAATCATTCAGTGATTCAATCTCTTCGTCTGACGACGTTTCCACTAGTGCAGCATTGGCCTGTTTCAATAACTTTCGGCCATCACAAAAGCGACTATAGTGGCCAAAGCTCCGGCAAAAAAAAACATTTGACCGCTCTCTGGTAAGCATTGCGTTTGGTCTTCTGCTTCTCCACCATCATCTTGAGGTGGTGAGGATAGTTAGGCGATTGTCGCACATCGCGTAACTGTCGTGATTCAAAACCGCAATACTGGCATTTAACTAGTTTACTGACATTTGAGCGTGGTTTAAATTTACTCTCTGTTTGTTTGGAGTATTTGGTGTTCACTACTGCTGCTGCTGTATCGTTGTGACTTATGTTTAGCTGAAAAATGTCTCTATTTGCTGTGAAAAATGCATTCCCCTTGGACTCGATTTCCTGAATACTTTTACAGTCCATTTGTTTTAAGAACTTAGCAAAAGGTGTAGGGATGGTGCTAACTATTTTGTCTATAATAATGAGCTCTTTAAGTTTGTCATGGCTGTTGTTAGTTTTAGCCGAGTTAATCCACTTTGTACACACATCTTGGACTGTACTGACATAATCTATAAAGGTTTGGTTTGGTTGTGGAGATAATTTGGCAAATTGTTGTTGGTAACCTGCAGTATCTAAAGAAAAATGTTGGAGAATGCGTTGTTTTAAAGTAGTCATAGTCTTTTCGCATTTCTGTGGCACAGTCCTCTATTACTTTTAATGGTTCAAGAGCTAAGTTTCTCATTAAAATAAATGCCCAATCTGATTTTATGATCTTATGGTAGGACATGAGACACTCAAAATTTTCCAAGTAGGCGCTGATGGAATCTCCTGAGCAGAACGCCTTCACGAGGCCTTTATACTTGTTATATTTATGTTCTTCCTCTTTGCTTCTTAGCTTATTTACCGATATTTCTGCGTTGGACTCAATCTCCATCTGTTTTAGTTTTATTTGTGTCTCGGCATTCAATTGGGCTTGTTTGGCCGCCGCCTCAAGCTCCAGCTGTTTTTCTTGAGCCTGCAATTGTATTTTTTTCTCTTCAGCTTGTAGTTGCATCAGCATCTTTTTTTCTTCCGCCTCAATTTGTCTTTTCTTTTCTTCTGCCTCCATTTGCAATTTCTTTTCTTCTGCCTGCATTTGCATTTTCTTTTCTTCTGCCTCCGTTTACCTTTGTTTTTCCTCTCGTTCAATCGCTCTTTCTTCACGGGCAATGTTTTCTGCGTGTGTTTTCTGTGCCCATTCTGACAGTTTCTCTTCTTTATAACCTAATTTTATTCCTTGCTCAATGCATTTATCTAAGCTAGACATTTTGTGTTTTACTTGTTGGTACCGTTTCTAAAGTTAAATCCCTTAGAAAAAATGTTGGGGAGTAGAAAATTTAATTATCTCCCTTACTTATTAAATTTGTAAATCAAAATGCAAGGTTATATTGGTGACAAGGTCATGTATATGCAAACAAATCAATGTGAAACAAAATGATACATTGATGGATGGTGAGAAGTACAGCTTAGAGTTGCAATGGGTATGATATGAAACTTAGCTTTCAATCCCAGAACTCGACGATGTTGTCTTGCACTCTCGTCACTGTTGGAAAGGTTACATAGGTTGCACGCGCCACTATTTGCGGAACAATCTGCTCGTAGAGTGAGAAAACATTAGTAACAGTCAAAAAATGTCACAGTCATGTCAAAAATAGTTTACAGAATCACAATAATGAGGCACACTGCTGAGGCACTGCTGAGACACTGCTGAGGGACTCAGAATAATTCTATTTTATTGCTAGATAGCTACTAATATTTAAACTTGTAAAGTTAACAATTTGTGGTACAAAAAATCAATGTGATATAGTTAATTTACTGATTTTACATGGCCATCAATAGCTCTTTATGCCAAAACCGGAAAACTAGCCCCCAAAAAGCCTGTCATCGTCTTGCTCCTATCTAGGTATCTGAGCTCGGGTTCACACAGGCAACAATAACTTCGTTCGCTATGATATAGAACATTTATTGTATTTTAATATACAGTGCGTTGGCGCAGTGGGTAAACAGACCCGCGCTATATTACATATCACAGATAGTTAACATCAAACACATAGGTATCATACAACAGTCTAGCAAACTATCTAGCCTATGTATATATATATCTATTGATATCTATTGAGTCCCTCTAAGGCAGGCCCTGTTGCCTCTCTCAAGTCCGTCTGTCCTCTCCCGGTCTACACGTGTCCCAATCCGACACGGGTGGTAACTCTGTCCGAGTTCCTCGTGGACCCCGCATTAGGCGGGCCACATCAGTGTCCACGGAACCATGGACTTAATGACCAGTCCTTCGAGAAGGCTCTAGATTACTCGGGCTCTGAGTGACTCACTTCTATCCCTTGGGCTGGAGTTGCAGCCCTCTAATTAATATCTCTAAAGGTGAGGCGGTGACACTCACGTCCGAGAGTTAATGGCGTAGAGGCGTTCAGCCATATCCTTTAGCAGAGAGCCGTAGATTATGTATCCGGACTTAGAGTTAGTGGCATCGTGCGCCTGATATGCAACTTTTGACTGCTATCCTGAGTCTACCTGCAGAGCAGCAGTGTGTGTCTCTATTGGTCTGGTCCCTATCCCAAGACTTGTCCGACATGTAGTTGTGCTTCCGTCGTTAGAGGTCCTGGGATCATTGGGACAACGCAAGCCCCCCCCCCCCCCCCCCCCTACCACGACAAGGTGGACAAACGTCAGGGGGGGGAGAGAGAGAGAGAGAGAGAGAGAGAGAGAGAGAGAGAGAGAGAGAGAGAGAGAGAGAGAGAGAGAGAGAGAGAGAGAGGGTTATACGGCATGTTTCTAAAGTCTCACTACACTTTGCATATACAACTAATTTGAAATATGAAGTACACGACATCATTAAAACATTTATTTTCTAAATAATTCATTAAGTTAGTTACAGTAGTCACTGCTAACCAACAAGCAGCGGTTAGAATAGATGGCGAGACACCAGACTGGTTTGACATCAGGCAAGGAGTCCGTCAGGGCTGTGTGCTGTCACCCTATTTGTTTAACCTGTACGCCGAAAATATAATGAGAAATGTCAGGGATGATATAACCAAAAAGCAATATGATGCCCTAAATATCGGTGGTCATGAAATACCAGATATTCGAAATGATGATGATACAGTATTACTATTCACATCACAGAATGGTATAGAAAACTTAATAACCTCAACCCGAGGAAATAGTGAATATCACAACTTGTATCTTAACATAGCAAAAACAAAGATAATGCATACAGATAAAACTACTATGGAGAAAGAAATATATGTTAATGAGGAAAAATTAGAGGTGGCGCAAAATTTGAATAAAAAGTCGTCGACAGGGTCGACTTCTTTGCACCGGGTTTTATCCCATATGGCTCGGTCTCTTTCCGCAGCGCGGAAAGCGTCGCACAAAGCACGAACTCCGTAGCTTTTAGCGACGACCCACAGGAGTCTCCGAAACATTTAACTCGTAAACCGAAGGACGCGGCCCGGAATCGAACCCACAACCTTTGAAGTCCGATTCAAACGGCTTGACCACTTCGCCACGCAGACTCCCAAATTGTGAATATCTTGGGTCATTGATTACCAATAACGGTGACACAATGAAAGAAATTAAACGACGACTATCAATTGCTCTTCAAAGACTAAAATAACTGAATAAATTATGGAGTGGGACAGATAGAACTACAAGAATTAGATGTTTAAGAGCATGCATCTTTGCCATTGCAACATACGCCTGTGAGACCTGGACACTTGCTAAACAAGCTGAACAGCGCATACATGCCTTTGAATATAAATGTTATAGACGAGTTCTAAGAATATCTTCGTGGCTTAGAGGTTATGACTTTTCTCCGTAATCTCGTATACTCTCGTCGGTAACGTGATGACGGTGAGAATCAGCAGTGGTTCGAATCGCATCGGTAACTTACGGGGTATGTGAGCCGGCCGCTCAGAAAGCAATGGCAAACTACTGAGCGTAATCTTGCCAAGAAATCAAGCTGAAAGATGCTGGTGTTGACAGCGAGGTCCTGTAAAGGATATGCTAAAAAAAAAAAAAAAAAAATATCTTGGGTAAAGAAAATAACAAATGCATACTTTAAGAGCTGAATATTGAAGAGGGTTGGCTATTAAAGACGATAAAACAAAGAAAATTGATATATTTTGGTCACTTGAAACGTCATGAAAGTTTGGAGAGAACAATAATGGATGAATACATGCCTGGGAAGAGAGGAAGAGAAAGGCCAAAGAGAAGATGGGTGCAGGATGTGGTGGATAATCTCCAGATGAGTGTATCGGACGCGAGACATCTTGCTCATGATCGAGAGATTTTCCGGAAGGTTGTTATGGGAGCGAGGTTCTGCAAAGGACATGCTACTGAATGAATGAGTCACTGCTATGGTCTAACGCTGTTTGGAGAAACTGGAAAATGCCAATGAAGCATTCATTAGAACGTGTGTTGGAAATGTCCACCACGGGCTTCAAGACATGACTGTACACGACTCTTCATATTGTCTAAAACGTTCTGCAATGTGTCTGTTGTTATGTCTCCCGTTGATTACAACATTATGTTTTGAATGGAAAGAATGACTCCAGCAGACGACAGCCATTCGCTGCATATTGCTTCACGATGGATTGTGGTGCACATTTTTGATGACGTAGTTTACTTCATTTTTCAGAATTGTTCTACATACAAAGTGTAGTGAGGGTTTACAAACACCCTGCATATGGCGCCTATTACCCGCCGATAGACACGTCACATTGTCTTGAGGTATTTTATAGAGATAGCTGCCCCACCAACCAACTCGCCTCCTCTCAGTGACCACCGCCTGTGTTGTCCACGGCTGTTTATTCAACATATTCACAGCTAACCTCTAGACAAAATATCCAGAGATCACTTCACCATCCGTCACTCGGTGAACGCGCCTAGTTGTAAGGTAAGCTCATACCCCTAGATTCACTGTATAAGATACATAATTGTGGAGTATACAGCTGATCGTGAGCAGCTACATTTTCCTGGCAATAAATCGTGCAACCTATCGTGTGTGGCTTCTATGTTTAAGCACAAGCAGACTTTGTCAACCCGTCTACTGTTTCCACAGGTGACCCCTATGCCACAACAAGGGTGGAATATCTGAGGCAATATACAACACTCGATATCACACAGCAGACACTGGTGCCCTCACGGAATTCTACAAGCCTAGAAACAGCCTTCAGAAACACCCAGGTGGGCGGCCCTTCCACCTGGGGCTATACTGGTCTGCCGCTGAACCGGACATTCTTATACGGTTACTTTGACTATGACGTCACCGACTGGAACGATCACCTAGATCACCAGGTCAACATAAATTACCAAGACGTCTGTAACAGAACCTGGTTGCTGTCAGTACCTATCACAGGTGAGTCGGTGTTGGTTGTCGATGTCACAGCCACTGATTTCAAATATTGCAGCCGTGAATGTTGTCAACGTGAATGTTGTGAAGTGACTGTTGTTGAAGTGAATGTTGTTGAAGTGAATGTTGTTGAAGTGAATGTTGTTGAAGTGAATGTTGTTGAAGTGAATGTTGTTGAAGTGAATGTTGTTGAAGTGAATGTTGTAAAAGTGACTATTGTTGAAGTGAATGTTGTGAAGTGACTGTTGTTGAAGTGAATGTTGTTGAAGTGACTCTTGTTGAAGTGAATGTTGTTGAAGAGACTGTTGTGGAAGTGAATGTTGTTGAAGTGAATGTTGCTGAAGTGAATGTTGTGTAAATAAATGTTGCAGGCCAGATATCTACCTGATCCAGAATATGAATTTGTCAGTAAACCGAAATGTAATTACAACTTGTTCTTGCACGAAGTGTGATCAGTATGTGTCATTGTGCGATATGTGATCAGCATGTGTCATTGTGCAATATGTGAACAGTATGTATCATTGAGCAATGTGTGACAAGTATGTATCATTGTACGATGTGTGATCAGTATGTGTCATTCTGCGATGTGTGATCAGCATGTGTCATTGAGGAATGTGTGACAAGCATGTGTCATTGTGCATTGTTTGATCAGTATGTGTCATCGTGCGATGTGTAATCAGCATGTGTCATTGTGTAATGAGTCATCAGTATGTGTCATTGTGTGATGTGTGACCGTTATGTGTCATTGTGCGATGTGTAATCAGTATGTGTCATTGTCCGAAATGTCTTCAGTATGTGTCATTGTGCGAAATGCGATCAGTTTGTGTCATTGTGCGATAGGTAATCAGTATATGTCATTGTGCAATATGTGATCATATCTGTTATTGTGCGATGTGTGACCAGCACGTGTCATTGTGCTATGTGTGACTAGCACGCGTAATTGTGCGATGTGTGATCAGCATGTGTCATTGTGCGATGTGTGATCAGAATGTGTCATTGTGTGATGTGTGACAAGCATGTGTCATTGTGCGATGTGTGGTCATCATGTATCATTGTGCGATGTGTGACGAGCATGTGTCATTGTGCGATGTGTGATCAGCATGTTTTATTGTGCGATATATGATCAGCATGTGTCATTGTGCAATGTGTGATCAGAATGTGTCAGTGTGTGATGTGTGACAAGCATGTGTCATTGTACGATGTGTGATCATCATGTGTCATTGTGTGATGTGTGACCAGCATATGTCATTGTGCATTGTGTGACAAGCACGTGTCATTGCGCGATGTCTGATAAGCATGTCTCATTGTGCGATCAGAATGTGTCATTGTGCGATGTGTGATCAGTATATGTCATTGTGCGATATGTGATAAGTATGTGTTATTGTGCGATGTGTGATCAGCATGTGTCATTGTGCGATATGTGATAAGTATGTGTTATTTTGCGATGTGTGATCATTATGTGTCATTGTGCGATGTGTGATCAGTATGTGACATTGTGCGATTTATGATCAGTATGTGTTATTCTGCGATTCGTGATCAGTATGTGTCATTGTGCGATTTGTGATAAGCATGTGTCATTGTGCGATGTGTGATCAGCATGTGTCATTGTGCGATGTGTGATCAGCATTTGTCATTGTGCGATATGTGATCAGTATGTGTCATTGTACGATATGTGATAAGTATGTGTCATTTTGCGATGTGTGATCATTATGTGTCATTGTGCGATGTGTGATCAGTATGTGACATTGTACGATATATGATCAGTATGTGTCATTGTGCGATTTGTGATAAGCATGTGTCATTGTGCAATGTTAGATCAGTATGTGTTATTGTGCGATGTGTCATCAGTATGTGTCATTGTGCGAGGTGTGATCAGTATGTGTCATTGTTCAATGTGTGACCTGTATGTATCCTTTTGCGATGTGTGATCATTGTGTGACATTGTGCGATGTGTGAACAATACGTGTCATTGTGCTATGTGTGATCAGTATGTGTCATTGTACGATGTGTGATCAGTATATGTCATTGAGGAATGTGTGAACAGCATGTGTCATTGTGCGATGTGTGATCAGTATGTGTCATTGTGCGATATGTGATCAGTATGTGTCATTGTACTATGTGTGATCAGTATGTGTCATTGTACGATGTTTGATCAGTATGTGTCATTGAGGAATGTGTGAACAGAATGTATCATTGTGCGATGTGTGATCAGTATGTTTCATTGTGCGATTTGTGACAAGCATCTGTCATTGTGCGATGTGTGACCAGCATCTGTCATTGTGCGATGTGTGACCAGCATGTGTCTTTGTGCGATATGTGACCAGCATGTGCCATTGTGCGATGTGTGATCAGTATGTATCATTGTGCGATGTGTGATCAGCATGTGCTATTGTGTGATTTGAGATCAGCATGTATCATTGTGTGATTTGGGATCAGCATGTGTCATTGAGGGATGTGTGACCAGCGTGTGTCATTGAGCGATGTGTTTCCAGCATGTGTCATTGTGCGCTGTGCGATTAGTATATCTCATTGTGCGATGTGTGATCAGTGTGTGTCATTGTGCGATGTGTGATAGGGATGTGTCATTGTGCAATGTGATCAGCGTGTGTCATTGTGTCATGTTTGATCAGTATGTGTCATTATTCGATGTGTTATCAGTATGTATCATTGTGCGATATGTAATCAGTATGTGTCATTGTCCGACGTTTGAAAAGCATTTATCATTGTGCGATGTGTGATCAGTATGTGTCAATTTGCGATGCGTGATCAGTATGTATCATTGTGCTATGTGTGATCAGTATGTGTCATTGTGCGATGTGTGATCAGCGTGTGTCATTGTACGATGTGTGATCAGTATGTGTCATCGTGCGATGTGTCATCAGTATGTATCATTATGCAATGTGTGACCTCTATGTATCCTTCTGCAATATGTGGTCATTATGTGACACTGGGCGATATGTTATCAGTATGTGTCATTGCGCGATGTGTGATCAGTATGTGTCATTGTATGATGTGTGATCAGCATGTGTCATTGGGGAATGTGTGACAAACATGTGCCTTTGTGCAATGTGTGATCTGTGTGTGTCATTGTGCCATGTGTAATCAGCATGTGTCATTGTGCGATATGTGTTCAGAATGTGTCATTGGGCGAAGGCTGAATAGAATATTTCATTGTGCGATGTGTGATCAGTAAGTGTCATTGAGCGATGTGGAATCAATATGTGTCATTGTGCGATGTGTGTCCAGTATGTGTCATTATGCAATGTGTGACCAGCATGTGTCATTGGGCGATGTGTGTACAACGAGTGTCATTGTGCGATGTGTGATTATCATGTGTCATTAAGCAATATGTGACAAGAAGCGTCATTGAACGATGTGTGATAAGTATGTGTCATTGTGCATTATGTGATCAGTATGTGTCATTGTGCGATATGTGGTAGGTATGTGTCATTGTGCGATGTGTGATCAGTATGTCTCATTGAGTGATGTGTGGTCAGCATGTGTCATTGTGCGATGTGTGGTTAGTATGTGTCATTGTGCGATCTGTGATCAGTATGTGTCATTGTGCGATGTGTGATCAGCATGTGTCATTGAGCGATGTGTGATCAGTATGTATCATTGTACGATATGTGATAAGTATGTGTCATTGTGCGATGTGTGATCAGTATGTCTCATTGAGTGATGTGTGATCAGTAAGTATCATTGAGCGATGTGGGATCAATATGTGTCATTGTGCGATGTGTGTCCAGTATGTGTCATTGTGCAATGTGGGACCAGCATGTGTCATTGGGCGATGTGTGAACAACGTGTGTCATTGAGCGATGTGTGATCAGTATGTGTCATTATGCGATATATGATCCGTAAGTGTCATTGTGCGATATTTGAGCAGTATGTGTCATTGTGCTATGTGTGATCATTAAGTGTCATTGTGCGATGTGTGATCAGTATGTGTCATTGTGCAATGTGTGTCCAGCATGTGTCATTGGGCGATGTGTGAACAACGTGTGTCATTGTGCGAAGTGTGATCAGTATGTGTCATTGTGTGATGTGTGATCAGTATGTGCCATTGTGCAATATGTGATCTTCATATGTCAATGTGCGATGTGTGATCAGCGTGTGTCAATGACGCGATGTGTGACCAGTTTGTGTCATTGAGCGATGTGTGACTAGCGTGTGTCATTGAACGATGTGTTTCCAGCAAGTGTCATTGTGCGTTGTGCGATTAGTATGTGTCATTGTGCGATGTGTGATCAGTATGTGTCATTGTGCGATGTGTGATCAATATGTGTCATTATCCTATGTGTGATTAGTATGTGTCATTGTGCGATGTGTGATCAGCATGTGTCATTGTGCGATGTGTGATCAGTATTTGTCTTTGTGCGATGTGTGATCATCATGTGTCATTGTGTGATGTGTGACCAGCATGTGTCATTGAGAGGTGTGACCAGTGTGTGCTATTGAGCGATGTGTGACCAGCGTGTGTCATTGAGCGATTTGTTAGCAGCATGTGTCATTGTGAGCTGTGTGATCAGTATGTGTCATTGTGCAATTTGTGATCACTATGTGTCATTGTACGATGTGTGACCAGCATGTGTCATTGGGCGATGTGTGAACAACGTGTGACATTGTGCGATGTGTGATCAGTATGTGTCATTATGCGATATATGATCAGTATGTGTCATTGTGCTATGTGTGAACAGCATGTGTCTTTGTGCGATATGTGATCAGTATGTATCTTTGTGCGATGTGTGATCAGCATGTGCCATTGTGCGATGTGTGATCAGTATTATCATTGTGCGATGTGTGATCAGCATGTGTCATTGTGCGATGTTTGATCAATATGAGTTAATGTCCTATGTGTAATCTTCATGTTTCATTGTGTGATGTATTATCAGTATGTATCATTGTGCGATGTGTGATTATTATGTGTCATTGTGCGATGTGTGATCAGTGTGTGTCATTGTGCAATGGTTGATCAGTATGTATCATTGTCCTATGTGCAATCTTCATGTGTCATTGTGCGTTGTGTGATCAGTATGTGTCATTGCGCGATGTGTGAATAGTATGTGACATTGTGCGATGATTGATCAATGTGTGTCATTGTCCGATGTCTGAACATCATGTGTCATTGTGCGATGTGAGACCAATACGTGTCATTGTGCGATGTGTGATCAGTATGTGTCATTGTGCAATGTGTGATCAGTATGTGTCATTGTGCGATGTGTGATCAGTATGTGTCATTGTGCTGTGTGTGATTAGCATGTGTCATTGTGCGATGTGTGATCAGAATGTGTCATTGTGCGATGTGTAATCAGCGTGTGTCATTGTGTGATGTGAGATCAGTATGTGTCATAGTGAAATGTGTGACCATTATGTGTAATTGTACGATGTGTGATCAGCTTGTATCATTCTGTGATGTGCGATCAGCATGTGTCATTGTGCGATGTGTGGTCAGTATGTGTCATTGTGCGATATGTGACCAGTATTTGTCATTGTGCGATATGTGATCAGCATGTATCATTGTGCGATGTGTGATAAGCATGTGTCATTGTGCGATGTGTGAACAGCATGTGTCATTGTGCGATGTGTGATCATCATATGTCATTGTGCGATGTGTGATTAGTATGTGTCATTGTGCGATGTGTTATCAGCGTATGTCATTGTGCGATGTGTGATCAGCATGTGTCATTGTGCAATGTGATCAGTGTGTGTTATTGTGTCATGTGTGACCAGTATGTATCATTGTGCGATGTGTGATCAGTATGTATCATTGTGCAATGTGTGATCAGTATGTGTCATTGTGCGATGTTTGAGCAGCGTGTGTCATTGTACGATGTCTGATCAGTATGTGTCATTGTCCGACGTGTGAACAGCATGTGTCATTGTACGATGTGTGATCAATATGTGTCATTGTGCGATGTGTGATCAATGTATGTCATCGTGCGATGTGTGATCAGCATGTGTCATTTTGCAATGTGATCATAGTGTGTCATTTTGCCATGTGTGACCAGTATGTGTCATTGTTCGATGTGTTATCAGTATGTTTCATTGTGCAATGTGTGATCAGTATATGTCATTGTGCGATGTGTGATCAGTATGTGTCATTCTGCGATGTGTGACCAGTATGTGTCATTGTCCGACGTGTGAACAGCATGTGTCATTGTACGATGTGTGATCAATATGTGTCATTGTGCGATGTGTGATCAGCGTTTGTCATTGTACGATGTGTGATCAGTATGTGTCATTGTCCGACTTGTGAACAGCATGTGTCATTGCACGATGTGTGATCAGTATGTGTCATTGTGCGATGTTTGATCAGCGTTTGTCATTGGGCGAAGGCTGTATTAAATATTTCATTGTGCGATGTGTGATCAGTAAGTGTCAATGAGCGATGTGGGATCACTATGTGTCATTGTGCAATGTGTGTCCAGTATGAGTCATTGTGCAATGTGTGACCAGCATGTGTCATTGGGCGCTGTGTGAACAACGTGTGTCATTGTGCGATGTGTGATCAGTATGTGTCATTATGCGACACATGATCCGTATGTGTCATTGTGCGATATTTGAGCAGTACGTGTCATTGTACGATGTGTGATAAGTATGTGTCATTGTTCATTGTGTGATCAGTATGTGTCATTTTGCGATATGTGATAAGTATGTGTCATTGTGCGATGTGTGATCAGTATGTCGCATTGAGTGATGTGTGGTCAGCATGTGTCATTGTGCGATGTGTGGTAATTATGTGTCATTGTGTGATCTGTGATCAGTATTTGTCATTGTGCGATGTGTGATTAGCATGCGTCATTGAGCGATGTGTGATCAGTATGTGTCATTGTGCGATATATGATAAGTATGTGTCATTGTGCGATGTGTCGTGTCATTGTGCTAAATGTGATCAGTATGTGTCATTGTGCGATGTGTGATATTTATGTGTCATTGTGCGATGTGTGACCAGTATGTGTTATTATGCAATGTATGATCAGCATGTGTCATTGTTCAATTTGTGATCAGTCTGTGTCATTGTGCGATGTGTGATCAGTATGTGCCATTGTGCTGTATGTGATCAGTATGTGTCATTGTGCTAAATGTGATCAGTATGTGTCATTGTGCGATGTGTGATATTTATGTGTCATTGTGCGATGTGTGACCAGTGTGTGTCATTGAGAGATGTGTGACCAGTGTGTGTCATTGAGCGATGTGTTTCCAGCATGTGTCATTGTGCGCTGTGCGATTAGTATGTGTCATTGTGCGATGTGTGATCAGTATGTGTCATTGTGCGATGTGTAATCAGTATGTGTCATTGTGCGATGTGTGCTTAATATGTGTCATTATCCTATGTGTTTTCAGTATGTGTCATTGTGCGATGTGTGGTCAGAATGTGTCATTGTGTGATGTGAGATCAGCATGTATCATTGTGTGATTTGCGATCAGCATGTGTCATTGAGCGATGTGTGACCAGCGTGTATCATTGAGCGATGTGTTTCCAGCATGTGTCATTGTGCTCTGTGCGATTAGTATGTTTAATTCTGCGATGTGTGATCAGTATGTGTCATTGTGCGATATGTGTTTAAAATGTGTCATTATCCTATCTGTGATCAGTATGTGTCATTGTGCGATGTGTGATCAGCATGTGTCATTGTGCGATGTGTGATCAGCATGTGTCATTGTGCGATGTGTGATCAATATTTGTCATTGTGCGATGTGTGATCAGCATGTGTCATTGTGCGATGTGTGATCAGCATGTGTCATTGTGCAATTTGTGACCAGTATGTGTCATTGAGCGATGTGTGATCAGCATGTTTCATTGTGCGATGTGTGATCAGCATGTGTCATTGTGCGATGTGTGATCAGCATGTGTCATTGAGCGATGTGTGATCAGCATGTGTCATTGTGCTATGTGTGATCACCAGTGTCATTGTGCAATTTGTGACCAGCATGTGCCATTGTGCGATGTGTGATCAGCATGTGTCATTGAGCGATGTGTGATCAGCATGTGTCATTGTGCGATGTGTGATCATCATGTGTCATTGTGCGATGTGCGATCAGTATTTGTCATTGTGCAATCTGTGATCAGCATGTGTCATTGTCATTGTGCGATGTGCAATCAGCATGTGTCATTGTGTGATGTGTGATAAGTATGTGTCATTGTACGATGTGTGACCAGCATATGTCTTTGTGCGATGTGTGATTATCATGTGTCATTGTGCGATATGTGATCAGCGTTTGTCATTGTGCGATGTGTGACCTTTATGTGTCATTGTGCAATGTGTGATCAGCATGTTTCATTGTTCGATGTGTGATCAGTATTTGTCATTGTGCGATGTGTGACGGTACGTGTCATTGTGCGATGTGTGATCAGCGTGTGTCAGTGTGCAATGTGTGACCAGTATGTGTCATTGTGCGATCTGCGATCAGCATGTGTCATTGTGTGATGTGTGATCAGTATGTGTCATTCTGCGATGTGTGACCAGCATGTGCCATTGTGCGATGTGTAATCAGCATGTGTCATTGTGCGATGTGTGATCAGCATTTTTCATTCTGCGATGTGCGATCAGCATATGTCATTGTGTGATATGTGTGGTAAGTATGTGTCATTGTACAATGTGTGACCAGCATATGTCATTGTGCGATGTGTGATCAGCATATGTCATTGTGCAATGTGAGGCCAGTATGTGTCATTGTAGGATGTGTGATCATCATGTGTCATTTTGCGATGTGTGACCAGTATGTGTCATTGTGCGATGTGTGATCAGCATGTGTCATTGTGTGATGTGTGACCAACATGTGTCATTACGCAATGTGTGACCATTATGTGTCATGGAGCAATGTGTGACCAGCACGTGTCATTGTTTGAACGAACGAACGAACGAACGAGCGAGCGAGCGAATTTAATAAAACGAACAAATTTTATTTTCAAAGGGTCATGAATTAGGCACGCATCCGCGTCTGACATTCTGCTCTTCTTCTCTATTTCCTCTCATACATTATTTCATTTATCACCACTTATGAAGCTAATCTTTGACAACAAAGGAACAATAAGCATCAAAACGCATGAAAAATAATCAATAATACATGACTCACTGTGGCAATGTTTAATATGGGCATTATAAATACGTAAGGCATATATTTGTGCTTCTAAGATAGTTAGTTAGTTAGTTAGTTAGTTAGTTAGTTAGTTAGTTAGTTAGTTAGTTAGTTAGTTAGTTTAGTTAGTTAGTTAGTTAGTTAGTTATTTGGTTGGTTGGTTGGTTGGTTGGTTGGTTATTTGGTTGGTTTGTTAGTCGACTGATCATCCTCATTGCACATGGAACCATTCAGTCCATAAGTGCTCGGATCCCTCCTCAGCAAATCCCTCAGCGTGTAGCGGCTCACGACGCCAGTTCTGTGTTGGTTTATTACTTTTCTTTGGCTTCCTGCGTAATGTTCTTTTTCGGCCACGCCTTTGTTAATTTTCTGTTCTCGCAGTCTAACCATGGTTGTAGATTCACAGTCATTACGTGGTTCTCCAAAAGTCTTACTTCTCGTAGAGCATTCAAAAGCAGAATGGTCAGATGGGTCCATGACTCGTACCGCCTTTTCCCGTAACCCCC
>JACEFZ010017137.1:0-18092 GCA_014155875.1 Cepaea nemoralis | reverse complement strand
GGAGAGGGAGAGAGAGAGAGAGAGAGAGAGAGAGAGAGATGAGCAGACGCATGTCATGTAACACGCATGTTATGTAACACGCGAATCCATATGTTTGTGTATTCTCATCTGTCATATTATCAGTTGAATACCATTTGATTTTATCATGTGTAATATGAACTTATGTACATTACTGTAGTTCGAGTAAGCGTGAGAGTGAATGTGTGTGTGCGTGTGTGTGTGTGTGTCTTCTCTGTGTGTATCTCTGTGTGTGGGAGCATCACTATTTTTTTTTACGTCACACACTGTTTATGTACACATTTTTCTCCGTGTTTAACATTTTTATGAGACTGCTCATGACAATTGTCAGTGTATGTGTGTGAGTAAAGTGTAGGAGTTTGTTCATACTAGTTTCAATGCTGACGTGAGGCTTTTTGTATGTGTCTAAATGTGAGGATGTGGGAGTGTGTGTAGGAGGATGTGTGTGAGTGTGGGGATATGTGTGTGTGGGGATGTGTGGGTGTGTGTGTGGGGGTATGCGTTTGGATGGGTTGGGGTGTGTGGGTGTTGATGGGTAGTGATATGTGTGGGTGTTGGTGAGATGTGTGGATGAATGTGTGAGGGTGAAAGTAGGGGTGTGAGAATGGGTGTGGGAATGGGTGTGGGGGATGTGTGTATGGGTGGAGGATATGTGTATGGAACGGGTGCGGGGGATGTGTGTTTGGGTAGGCTATATGTGCGGGTGGGTGGATATGTGTGGATGGTTTGGTGAAGTATGTGTGGGTGGCGGGGTTGTGTGGGTAGGGGATGTATGTGGGTGGATTGGGCATGTAAGGGCGGGCAGGGAGAAGTGTATGGTATGTGGTTTTGGTATATGTGTGTGGTGTGTTGGTGGGCGTTATGTGCATGTTGTGTGGGTGGGGGGTATGTTTGTGGTGGTATGGGTGAGGATATGTGTGAGGGTTGGGGATGTGTGTGATGGGTGCGGGGAA
Source organism: Cepaea nemoralis (assembly GCA_014155875.1). Lineage (NCBI taxonomy): Eukaryota > Metazoa > Mollusca > Gastropoda > Stylommatophora > Helicidae > Cepaea > Cepaea nemoralis. The sequence goes on along the minus strand of JACEFZ010017137.1, from coordinate 17,121 downwards.
TGTGAGTATGGGTAAGGGATGTGTGGTGGTTGTAGGAAGTATGTGTGTGTGGTTGGGGTGTGTGGGTGGAGGATGTGTGCGTGGATGGGGAATGTGTGGGTGGGGTGTGTTAGTGGCTTAAGGATGTGTAGGTGGGCCATGGGTGTTTTATATGTCGGGGTAGAATGCGTGAGTGGGTGGAGGATGTGTGCGGGTAGGGTATTGTGATCGAGATATGTTTGGTTGGGGTGGGTGGGGGTGTGGGTGCGTAGTGGAGGATGTGTGGGGTAGTGAGTGTGTGTTGGTGGATGCGTGGGCAATGCGAGTGTGGGAGGGGAGAGGTGTGTGGTGTGTTGGTTGGGGATATGTGTGTGGTGTGTGGGTGGGGTATGTGTGTGTGGGTGCGGGATTTGTGTGGTGTGTGGGTGGGGGTATGTGGGGTGGTGGGTGAGGATATCTGTGTTTGTGTGGGTGGGGATATTGTGTCGTATGTGGATGGGGGATATGTGTGTGATGTGTAGGTGGGGATGTATTGTGGTATGTGGGTGTGGAATGTGTGGATGAGGGATATGTGTGTGTGGTGAGTGGGTTGGGAATATTGCGTGGTAGGGGATGTATTTGATGTGCGGGTGGGAGATGTGTGGTGGGGGATTGGGTTAGGGCATGTGTGAGTGGGTGGAGGATGTATGCGTGGGTGTTGGAGTGTGTGTGAGTGCATTGGGGATGTAAAGGTGGTTAGGGAGATGTGTGTTTGTGTGGGTAGGGAGATGTCAGTTGGTGGGGATGTGTGTGTATGGTTTGGGAATGTGTGAGTGGATGAGCGATGTGTGGGTTGGTGGGGGATGTGTGTGCGTTGGTTGGGAATATGTGGTCGATGGAGGTGTGGCTGGGGGATGGGTGGTTGGAGGTGTGGGTGGGGAGAGGATGTGTGGGTTAGGATGTGTATGTGGGTGGGCCCGGGATGTGTGGGTTGGTGGGGGATATTTGTGGGAGGCGAGTGTGTTTGGGTTGGGGGAACAGGTGAGGGTAGTGTGTGTGGGTGGGGGATGTGAGGAAGGGGATGTATCGGTTGGTTGGGTATGTATGTGTCCCTGGGTGTGTGTGTGTGGGTAGATGGGGGTGTGTCAGAATCTCTAATGTCTCCAACCGAGATGCAGTAACATCGTTACGCCCGCCAGGCGAAAAGTCTCCAACCGGGATGCAGTAACATCGTTACGCCCGCCAGGCGAGTACCAGTTACCTGCCCGCAGGTTGCTGGCTGACGTGATAGTCAGCGGTCAGGCAAGGACAAAGCAAGACGCACGCAGTCCTCGTGAAGCCAATCCACAGGGCAAGCGCTGTGCGGGGAAACCGGCAGACGGCTTGGGAACAGGAACATGACAGGACGTGTGGGTTGAGAAAGGCTTCGTGTAGTTCTGTGCCAGAAAGTCGAGTGCTTGTATATCTTGTGAGATAGACTGTGAAGCTGTGGGTTTTGTCTGTAAGTGTATTGATGTATTGTATATGTATAGTAATGATCATCACATGCCAAACTAGATCGTATTGCATGTGAATTGTAAATAAATCCATTGAACTCAGTGTCATTGTGTGTCAAGTCCAATCATTTTGTACTTGTACTTGTCTCACATATGTTAGGTCCAACGAGCCAGGTTTAAGACCCTGACATGTGTGAACGTGGAAGGCTCGTCCTCTTATATTGTTTGAACGTGGAAGGCTAGTCCTCTTAGATTGTTTAAACTTGTAAACGTGTAAAACATCGGTGATTGTGTAACTTGTCGCCATTTTGAACTTGTCGCCATTTTGACTTTGTCGCCATCTTGTAAACATGATGTCTATGTCCTTACTGAATGTCATCGTGATGTAAGTGATGTACCATCATAGTTATAGATTGTTGAAATATATCTAGATTGTATTTGTGAAGGTAGTTGTGGAAAGCAGAAAGTTTGGGAAAGAAAGTGACTTGTGATTTGAAAAAAAAAAATTGTTGACGACTACATTACGACCTACAATTACACTCAACGCCATTCAAACCTAATCAAAACTTAGTGACAAGCATACACATCACATAAAGATAGATTCTAACTTATTTCCTCCCAAAAGAAAGCAGGTTTTCTGTGCCATTTGAAACCGTTGCCCGTAGAGGTCATTTGTCCTTGAAGTAGCGACCCTACAATTCCTAGCCCTGGTTTGAACCGTTCTCCACCGCATCCAGTACACTTGAGTATATTTTTTGTATATACTTTCGGATGCAAATTTGGGCATAAATTGTAAGTTCAACAAGATTGTAAATTTTTCACGTTACTAACAACTTGTAACAAATTGTGTGTCTGATAACTCATTTTCATTTAAACATTCCATCATGTCTTCGTTAAACGACTTCATCGAGATGGGTTTAAAGCTAAAGTTAACTGGTGATGAGTTAACAAAGTGGAGTGAAACAAAATATTCTGAACACCTCCTAGTACAAGAAAAAGCTAGCGAAAGCGAGGAAAGAGCGGCTGAAAGAGCATTAAAACAGGCAGAGATCTCAGCTCAAAGTAAACGAGAGGAGCTTGAATTACAACTCAAAATTAAACAGCTTGAAGCCAATACTGCCATAGACAAAGAGTCTAAGAAATCTGAAAGACTGGAAAAAGAAAACCAGTATAAAAAGTATCAAGGTATTGTGAGAAATTATACCTCAGGTGACTGCATTGCAGCGTTCACCCAAAATTTTGAAACCTTAATGGAACACTATCAGGTCCAAGTTTCTGAATGGAACATTATTTATATGAGGAGTTTGTCAGGGGAACCTCTGAAAGTCATAGAGACTATCCCCAAAGACCTCAGAAAAGATTACCACTATCTGAGGTTAAAAATTATGGCACATTTTATGCTAGACGAGGAAGGTTACAGAGAACAGTTCAGCAAATTGAGTCCAAAACCTACTCAAACGTTCTCTGATTATGTCTCCGTAGTCCGAGACGTATTTACAAAATGGCTTTCAGCAGCCAAAGTAAATAAAGACTTTTATAAGTTAGAAGATCTCATCATCAGGGATAAAATTATCACATCCCTTCGATCATCATTTTCAAACTTTTTGCAAGAGAATGAATGTACGAGTGTGGAACAGATTGAGAGACGTGGTTCGGCTTACTATACAGCCAATAAACATTGTTTTGCTAGTGAGGCTACTGATACAAACTTCGTAGCATCTGCTAACTATGAAACACCTCGATCAGAACCCTACAATAGGCAAAGAACATATAAGCCTACTTCTGAGAAATACAATCATTGTAGATTTTGTAACATGTCACACCACCAAGGTGAAATGTGTGACAAGAATCCGGCATATCTTACATACTTACAGAACTTCATAAATAGTGAGGATAAGGAACGTAAATCCTTTTAAAATGCACGAAAATGCTTCCTTTGTAAAGCGTACGGCCACTGGCGTCATGCGTGTAAAGGAAGGCAAATGACCAAGAAAGCAAATGCCGCCTTATTTGACAGTTCATCATCAGATGAAGAACATTCAGAAAAGCACCCTGTGAACTCAGCACAGGCTTTTGACATGTTTAATTCACATAAGTGTACTATTTGTAATACCTTTTATGAAGATGGCATTTTAATATGCGGCCACTCCATTCCTATTGCCAATGAGGAAGCTAATTTGGTAATAGATTCCAAAGGCAGAATAAACATCCACCAGGGATATGTGAATGGCAAGCCTACTACAGTCCTTTGGGACACCGGAAGTTCTCTTATAGGGTTAAAGAGAAAGTTCATAATGCCTACAGACTATACAGGCAGGCACGTAACATGCAGAACATTCTCTGGAAATATCGAAAAGTACCCATTAGCATGGGCATATATTCAGACACCATTCCTCACTGGGAAAGTAAAATGCGCTGCATTAACTAACCCTGTGTGTGATATTATCATTGGGAACTTACCAGAGGTGAATGATATGCCTCATGATATTACATCTGTTTGCATTGATGATAACATAACATCATCACCATCACATGTCATCATTGAAAGTATGGTATCACCAGATGAATGTATGGTAGCTAATGGAGCACAAACATCTCATGACATCATTGACCAAAATATTTCATCACCATCTGATATCATTGAATGTGTGAACGCAGTAACCAGATCTACTGCTAGAGTGCAAGATGAAATTAATCAAACTGAGGCTATAGAAATGCTTAGCCCAGTGGTACTGCCTCCTAAAACCATGAAGGAAAATTTTGTAACAGCCCAAAAGGCTGATCCTTCATTATCTAAATATTTTAATCTGATCAGCCAAAAGCCAAAGGTAACTAAAAATGCACGATGGCATTTTGTTCTGAAAAATTCCATCCTCACCAGGTACTATACCAGAGGTAACAGCACCACAGAGCAAACTGTTTTGCCAATTGAATACCGTAAGCAAGCCTTACATCTTGCCCATGATATACCTCTGGCAGAGCATATGGCATACTCCAAGACTAAATCAAGATTACTAACACAGTTTTATTGGCCAAGATTCTGCAATGACATTAAGCAATATTGTAGAAGTTGTGATATCTGCCAAAAACTAGTGAAAAAAGGTAAACACCCACAGGCCAAATTACAAATTACCGACTTAGCCAGTCGACCTTTTGAGAAAATATCTGTCGACATAGTGGGCCCTCTGAATCAAGTAACATCCAGAGGGAATAAATTTATCGTTACCATCATCGATTTATGTAACCGCTGGCCTGAAGCGATTCCTTTAAAGAACATAACTGCCAACGATATCATGGAAGTCTTCTTCCATATATTTTCACGAATAGGATTTCCAGACACTATCCTATCAGATCGGGGAAGCCAATTCATTGCATCATCTACTCAAGTTTTCACCAAAATGCTAGGGGTGAAACAATGTTTCAATTCACCATACCACCCTCACTCGACGGGAATCATAGAAAAGTTTAACGGTGATTTGAAGCATATGCTTGCTAAAGTCACGCAAGAATATCCCAAAAACTGGGACGTATATTTGCCTGCTATACTTTTTGCTTATCGCGAGGTCCCACATTCTAGTACTGGATTCTCTCCTTTTGAGCTTATCTATGGTGCCAAACCACGTGGCCCATTGAGTATCTACCATTCAATGTTAACTGAAGCTACCCCTTTACTTAAACCCATATCATCATACGTATATGTAACATCATTGCGTGAAAGAATCATCAAATCTTGTACTATTGCAAAAGAAGCACTAAAACTATCTGGTGCTACATATAGACAATACGCAGACAAAGGTAACAGGACAATAACGTTGACACCTGGACAGGACGTACTTCTCCTCTTACCTAGTGACCGACACTTATTGACTGACTCTTGGCAAGGACCATTTAAAGTAATAAGACAGATTTCAACTGTAGACTATGAGATTCAAATAAAAGACAAACATAAAATATTCCACATCAATATGCTAAGACCATACCACAACAGAGACAACGAACAAAACGATACAACAGCCTGTACAGTTATAATAGACCATGAAGAAGATAGTGACGAAATTCCAACACCTGCATTAGACACGACAAACTGCTTGAGAGAAATCAAAATAAACCCAAATTTAACTCAAGCAGAAACAGACAGTTGCAAACATCTCATACAACAGTAAAACACCATCTTCTCCAACAACCCAGGACAAACAGAATTAGTACAACATCACATCACGCTCACTTCAAACACACCAATAAAATGCAGACCTTACACCATTCCATTGCATTAGAAAGAAAACTTACATCAAGAGATCATTAGCTTAGAGAAAAACAACATCATTAGACGATCCCAATCACATTTTTTCGTCTCCAATGGTCATGGTACGCAAAAAGGACAACACGATAAGACTCTGTGTAGATTATCGAAAATTAAATAAAATAACACTTTTAGATCTGGAACCAATGACCAACTGCGAAGATCTACTGACAGAACTGACAGACTCTAGGTACTTTACGAAGTTGGATATGACTAAAGGTTATTGGCAGATAACGGTACACGAGCAGAGCAGACATCTAATAGCCTTTGCCACACCTTGGGGACTGTACGAATGGTGCAAATTTCCATTTGGGCTAGTCAATGCCCCAGCGACATTCGTACGCATGACACGACTCTTACTTGTGGACATAACAAACATTATCTGTTACATGGACGACATTTGTGTTCACACAAAGACGATGACAGACCACATAAAGACATTACAGCAGACATTTGAACGGATCAGACAGCACGGACTGACTGTGAAGCCTACAAAAGTTGACATAGCCTATCAAGAAATCTCCTTTTTAGGGTATACTATATCTAATGGCTTTGTCACGACAGACGATAACATCGTGTCTACAATACTGAAACTCTCACTCCCGACTACCAAGAAACAAGTCAGAAGTGTGTTAGGACTATTAAATTATTATAGGCAGTTCATACCAGATTTTGCTGAACTAACAGAAAAATTTACTAATCTACTAACGAAAAACCAGCCTGAAAAGATTGTAAACAATGAATGCCTAAAATTTGCATTCCAGAAAGTGTTATCGTATTTTTCTGAGAATAGTTTAAAGAATCCCATTCTCAAATTGCTAAATTTACATATTCCTTTCAGATTACGCACAGACGCGAGCTCCGTGGCGATTGGGACAGTTCTGTTACAAGAACATGACAACATTCTACACCCTGTATACTACGTCTCTAGAAAATTGAAACCAAGAGAACGCGCTTGGTCGACACCACAATTAGAAGCCCTTGCTCTAGTGGTGAGTATAACGAAATTGTCTAGATTCCTCCTGGGACGGCATTTTATTGTAGAGTCCGACAATAGTCTATTAAAATTTATTACTTCAGGAGTGCCGACAAATCAGATGATAGCGCGATGGTCTCTTTTGCTGCAAGATTACAGCTTTGAAGTGCGACATATCGCTGGCAGAACCAACACGATTGCTGATCTTTTGTCCCGTTGTCCGAACGACCTAGTAAGCACTAATGTCTGAGTGCAAGGTGTTAGAAAACACTCAGACCAACACAGCCATCAGTGGAGTTTTTTTTTCTTCAGGAAAGCTGTGTACATCTATTATGCGATGTGATAGGGTTCAATCCCACTGCAAATATTTTTCTTATTTTATTATTAGTGTAGTAATCGTCTTGAATAATTGCGTAAGGTGTGTTAGAAAGCGAACAATATTAATTGTATATATTATGAAATAAGAACAGTGCCACATGCACTCATAACTTACCTCAAGCGAACTATTCAAGTTATCAGTGGTATCTGCGAGTGGAACATATCCAGTGATATTTTAATCCGTGAACGAAAGAGTGAACTGAAGTGTGACATTTACACCACTGCAGTCAATCGCAATCCAGAAGTTTTCCAGCGAAACAACGAACACATTAACTATCAGAACAATTTCACATTCCGAATTGCTACACCCGAGCGGTACAAGTGTGTGATAGAATTTTTAACGACATCAGCTGTTCGTGTGTACTTCCGGATAATTTGTAAATTTAGACCAAAAGTAGCAGACGATAAACAAAAACCTTAAAAATTTATGACGCTTCTAACATAATTATGAAACACCGGAATTGTGTATTAGTATTTTTCGACTAGTGTAATCTTAGAATCATATCTTGAGTAACTTATTCACACTATCGACATTTTTTTCGCTAGTATGGAAAAGCATCAAGCTATGACGCTGAGAAATAGAATAATAATTGTAATAGATTAGATTTAAGATCTTGTGAAATTATGTCCCTTTCATTTAATTGTTGTTACATTATTACACTAAGGGCGGTAAATTGAAATGTATTCGAATATGTGTTGTATAAAAATAGCCATTGTGTTGACAGATAGTCAACACTCCAAGAAGTCATCAGCTGAGCATGGTATAGGGTTACCGACGTTGTAGACCAACGGAAGAGCTCCCGGCCAAATGAGGTCAGAGCTCGGGCGTTGAATGCGGCTTATAAAAAGACTTATTACAGTCTTACCTGATGTTTTTGTTACAAAAAACATATTATTTCGTTTTTTTTAAGAGGTTGCGAGGTAGTTGCATTGGATGCTGGTGCTACCGATCTGACTGGGTCAATATTGCAACTCAGGTGATCATCCATCGAGAGGATGAAACTTGGAAAGTGGTAAAAATTTAACACCACATGACTTAACATACAACTTGCATTTCTTATGTATTTCTATGCCAATGTACATGACAACAGAAAGGTCGATTCTGACATGGTTAAAAGATTAACCCTTTATCTATATAGAGTATGCATGAAATATAAAATCTTTCATGAATAACCCCCGGGTGAGCGTGTCAGAATCTCTAATGTCTCCAACAGAGATGCAGTAACATCGTTATGCCCGCCAGGCGAATAGTCTCCAACCGGGATTCAGTAACATCGTTACGCCCGCCAGGCGAGTACCAGTTACCTGCCCGCAGGTTGCTGGCTGATGTGATAGTCAGCGGTCAGGCAAGGACAAAGCAAGACGCACGCAGTCCTCGTGAAGCCAATCCACAGGGCAAGCGCTGTGCGGGGAAACCGGCAGACGGCTTGGGAACAGGGACATGACAGGACGTGTGGGTTGAGAAAGGCTTCGTGTAGTTCTGTGCCCGAAAGTAGAGTGCTTGTATATCTTGTGAGATAGACTGTGAAGCTGTGGGTTTTGTCTGTAAGTGTATTGATGTATTGTATATGTATAGTAATGATCATCACATGCCAAACTAGATCGTATTGCATGTGAATTGTAAATAAATCCATTGAACTCAGTGTCATTGTGTGTCAAGTCCAATCATTTTGTACTTGTACTTGTCTCACATATGTTAGGTCCAACGAGCCAGGTTTAAGACCCTGACATGGTGATGTGTGGGTAGTTGGGAGATGGGCCTCATAACATGGTAGTTTGCCTTGTTTATGTTTACAACATTCATTTCACAATGTTTATTTTTCTTAATATGTGAATGTATAATACTCTTGATGAATGAAAGATGAGTGATTGGAAGGGCCGAATGTAAGACGGGCCTGCGTGCCCATATTGTGACCCTTTTAAAATAAAGTTGATTTGATTTGATTTGTCTCGTCCATGCCATTTGGCCAAGCCATCCAGTTATTTTCCTCTACGTTTTCCTCTTGGTATGTTCCCTTCGATCTTTCCAGTTGTCACTAAGTTCTCCAATCCATTTCTTCTCATAACGTTCAAACAATTGTGACAATCAATTTACGAGTTTCATTTGTCTCCTGTAGTACTTGGTCATTGATTTTTCTATCTGTCCATGGTATTCTTTGCATTTTCCTCAGAAACCACATTTCTGCAGCCATCAGATGTTTTTCAGCCTGACTGGTCATTGTCCAAGTTTCACATCCATACAAAAGAACAGGCTCTATGTATCCCCTCAACACTCTTTTTCTCGTTTCAATTGACATCTTTTTATTGGTCAGAATGTTTTTCATCTTGCTAAAGGCTACTTTCGCCATGCGATTCTTGTTCTAATCTCTTCAAGGCATCTCCCATCAATGTTATGACTGTTCCTGAGATAATTGTATCGATTCACTTGTAGAAGAATATTCCCATTTACTTGTATATTACATTGTGGTACTTCGTTCTTCCTAGTGACGACCATAACCTAAGTCTGTTTACAATTTAATTCCAACCCCAGCTGCTCACTGTGTACAACAACCGCGTCTACTAACTGTTGCAGATCCTGCGCATTGTCTGCAATCAATACTTTATCATCTTCATATCTAATGTTATTGATGTTTCGTCCTTCAAAGTTGATTCCATTTATGTCTTCTACATTTCTGAAAATATTTTCACTATACAGAGAAAACAGACCTGGAGACATTACACATCCCTGCCTAACCCCCCTCAAGCCATGCTGATATTGTCCCACTTCATTATCAATCCTTATGGCAGCTTGTTGTTTTCAATATATGTTTTTTTATAAGTCTAATACCTTTCCCATCAATTTGTAGATCTGCAAGCATATCCACCATGTTGACATGTCTAACTCTTTCAAAAGCTTTTGTGTAGTCAATAAAGCAAAGATGTATATCCTTGTTTACTTCTATAGCACGTTCAATAGCTGTTCGCAGCATATACACAGAATTTACTGTACCCTTTCCTTCTACAAACCCACATTGTTCTTCCCCTATTTCAGGTTGTAATATCTTCCTCACTCTTTGCATGATAATTCGTAGCAAAATCTTTGTGATGTAACTCATTATACTAATTGTTCTATGTTGATCACATTCCAAGGCTCCTGATTTCATTGGGATTGCAATAAATATAGAGTTACATAATTCAGAAGGTATCTCTCCAGTATCATATAATGTGTTCTGCAGTCTGGTGACTTGATCTAGTCCATATTCTTCTAAAGCTTTAATAATTTCTGTTGTGATGTTATCTGTACCATGGGCCTTGCCAGCTTTCATATGCTTAAGAATATTTCGAACCTCCATCTTCAAATTTGGTGGTCCTTCATTAATAAATCTAATATCATACTGTTCCCCTCTGTTATCCTCATAAAGATTTTTCACATAATCTGTCCATACACGTATAATCTGATCTTTTTCTATTATGATTTTGCCATCTTTAGTTTTTAGACAGCCTGTTGATGTACTTGTTCTTTTTTTAGTAAATTCCTGAATTCTTTTGTGCATTAATTTGGTATTTTGACTGTTGTGTTGTTTTTCAATTTCTAAGCACTTTTCCTCAAGCCATGCTTCTTTTGCCTGTTTACATAATATTCTGACTTGTCTGTGGATGTCTTCATGTTTGGCAGAATTATTTTTTTTAAAGTCTTCTTATTTCCATTATTTGTAAAATTTATTCAGTCATCCATTTCTTATGACCCACCTTCTTTACTTTGGCATATTTGATTTTGCAGCCACACTGATTGAATTCAACATTGCCCATTGATCATCCACATCCTGGAATAGGATCGCTAGATCAGACAAATATATCAAATCTGTTCTGTACTTCTATGTTGAATCTGTTTGTGTATTTCCTTATCATTACTCAATGTACACAAATCATATGTAGTGTTTCCTGTTATATACTTGACTTTCTTCAACTTTATCTTCAATGTTCATGTAAGTAATCTGTGGTCACTATAACAGTCAGCACTGGAAACTGTTTTTGCTATTGTTAACGTTTTTCTAAATCTTCTGCTAATTAGAATATAGTCAATCTGGTTTCTAATCCTGTTATCAGGACTCCTCCATGTCCATAATCTTCTATATGGAAATACATAAATGTATATATGTAAAAATATAGAAATGTAGATGTTTAGAAATGTAATTATGTAGAAATATAGAAATGTAGATGTGAATACATATAGACACTTAGATATGTAGACATGTAGATATGTAGAACTTTAAAATGAAAAATATGCAATATAGATGAGCAGATATAAAGAAACATAGATATTTAGAAATAAAGAAATGTAGATTTGTGGAAATATACTAATGTAAATTTGTCGAAATATAGAAATACAGATATGTAGAAATGTAGAAATACACAACGTAGATATGGAAAGCTATAGAAATATACATATATAGAAATGTAGAAATTGGGTAAAGAAAAGAACAAATGCATCAATACTTCAAGAGCTAAATATGGAAGAAGATTGGCTATTAAAACGATACAACAAAGAAAGTTGAAATAGTTTGGCCACTTGAAAGGTCATGAAAATTTGGAGCGAACAATAATGGAGGGGTATATGCCTGGGAAGAGAGGAAGAGGAAGGCCAAAGAGAAGATTGGTGCAGGATGAGGTGGATGATCTTCATATGGGTGTATCGGACGCGGGACATCTTGCTTGTCATCGAAAAGTTTTCCGGAAGATTGTTATGGGAGTAAGGTTTTGCAAAGGAAATGCTACTGTATGAATGAGACATGAAGATGTTGATAATTATTTCATTATTCGTATCCACATGGCGTCAAGTACGCATGTCTACCTTGTCTGCTATCCATCGGGACAGATGTCTTTGATGTACTCGACTCCCGCTGTGACTCCTGCAATGTTTGAACATTTGTTGCATAAATACATAAATTAGGAAGTTGCAATTAGTGTCTAAATGTATTGAAAGAGAATAAGACATACGGACAACTTATCACAATTATCAGCATGAGGCAGTCGATACTTACGGCTTTGGCCATATTATGAGATGAGAAAAAGTGAAACACATTGATAAAACTGGAAGAGAGTATAGAAAAACTATCAGAAGAAGACAACAATCCAGTTTTTGTGATAGTTCGTAAATAAATACACGTGTATTGTTGGGCGCTCATAGACATAGAAGAAAGACTTAGAGACTCAGGAAAACACTAGAAATACAAATTGAAAGCTTCAGTTACCGACCGGGTTTTAAGCGTGTGACCTCCAAGTTACGAGGGCACGTAGCTACAGGAACAAGTGTACTTCGACATATGACCAACTAGACACCCCTAGAAGGGTGTCCTCGTTTGCCAAGTCTATCACACACATGAACCCACAACTATGGAATACGGACACAATCGTATCTAACCATTGCGCCATGTGTTTCATAATTGTATATTAAACCACCATAGGTCAAATAACAAACATACAAACACATCGGATCGTAATGTTGTGTCCAGTATATCCACGAAACATTGAAAGAAGAGAAATGATTGGTCGGTTCCAATGTTGTACACGTACTACACATTGATATCAATTGGGAACTTATTTGAGGCCACTATGACAGTTTATAAATAAACACACTCTTACACGGCCCGGTCGGTAACTATAGATTTCAGTTTTATTAGACACTAGCTGACCCGGCCCGGCTTCGCCCAGGCCCTGGAGGGGATCTATCTATCTATCAGTCTGTCTGTCTGCTTGTTTGTCTGTCTGTCTGGCTGACCCGGCCCGGCTTCACCCAGTCCCTGGTGGGGAGCATCTCATTTAATTCATATAAGTAGTCATATAAGCTCTCCCGTTCCCGACTATCTGTCTGTCTGTCTATCTGTCTGTCTGACCGGGCCCGGCTTCACCCAGTCCCTGGTGGGGAGCATCTCATTTAATTCATATACGTAGTCATATAAGCTCTTCCGTTCCCGACTATCTGTTTGTCTGTCTGTCTGTCTGTCCCGGCTTCACCCAGTCCCTGGTGGGGAGCATCTAATTTAATTCATATACGTAGTCATATAAGCTCTCCCGTTCCCGACTGTCTGTCTGTCTGTCTGACCCGGCCAGGCTTCACCCAGTCCCTGGTGGGGAGCATGTCATTTAATTCATATAAGTAGTCAAATAAGCTTCCGTTCCCGACTATCTGTCTATCTATCTGACCCGGCGTGGTTTCGCCCAGCTCCTGGCACACAGTAACTTAAATAAAAGAATGTCCTTCCACACACCATTCAATGAAAACTGTAGAAAAAGATGGGTTACAATGTTATGCATTATGCATTATTTTTATGCAAACTTTGAAAATGCCTTAAATATTATATCATTATTTATTATAACTTATATGCCTGAAGTCCCCCTGCAATATAGACATTATATAATGAAAATGGAAAAGTAAATGTTATTAAATAAGTCGAAGATTTTACATTAAGAAATTATTATAGTCGGTTGCACAGGAATGAAAGGAAGACGTGTAGAAAATTTCATCTCAATCGGATGTACCGTTATCGAACGCATCCAAGACCCACAAACCCACAAACAAACATACACTCTGTTTTATAGATATAGACAAGAAATCAATTTGGGAACCAGTTGAGGCCATTGAAACAGTTACATAAATAAACACACGTAATATTGTTTGGCGCTCACAGAAGGAGAAGAAACAGAAGAAAGAGAAGAAAGAAAGATATCATTTCTCTTCTTTACATGTGTGTTTATATACTGGACACAGCATTTACGGTCCGATGTGTGTGTTAGTCTTTAGTTAGTCTTTCCTCTTGAGCCTAAGGCGGCGCATAGGGCAGAAGTCCTGTCTCTCCATGTTTGGCGGTTCGCTGCTACCTGTTGTAGATCCTGGATATTTACTTGGCCATTGAATGAGCCTTCTCTAATGATGGTTCTACGCAGGATCTCTCTTGGTCTTCCCCGTTTTCTTTTCCCTACTGGTGACCATATGAGGGCTTGGTAGGGGAGTCTTGACTTGTCCATTCTGAGTACATGGCCGATGTAGTTCCAATCGGCGTCTTCTTATGAAATTGGATACTGTATCTTGCTTAGTCTCTTGTCTTATTTGCGAATTGGTTCTGAAGTCTGTCCAGTGGATGTTTAGAAGTCTTCTAAGACATTTGTTCTCAAAATTGTCTAATTTTTTATCTAAAGCTACCGTTGATTTCCAACTTTCACATCCATACGTTAACACTGGAATCACACAAGAGTTGAAGATTTTAAGTGTTGTGTGTTTGCTGAGTGTCTTTGACTTCCAGATGTTTGACAGTTTATTGAAGGCACTAGATGCCAGTGCGATTCTAGATAATATTTCTGGTGTTGAGTCCCCTGTAGATGTCATTTTGCTTCCTAGGTATGTGAAGCTGTTCACTTTTTCAAGAACGTAGCTGTTCAATTTGGTGTCATCTGAACTGTTGGTAAGATCTTTGTTTTTGTGGTGTTAATTTGGAGACCAATTTGTCCTGAAACATTTTGGAGGTGGTTTATTTACTCTTGGGCATCCGGGTGTGTTGAACTCAAAAGCACTATGTCGTCGGCAAAGTCCAGGTCTTCTAGAATTTTGTCAACCCAATGGATACCCATATTTGTGTTATTTGTGCATTTGCGCATGACCCAATCGATAGCTATTCCAAAAAGCATCGGTGATAAGACACAACCCTGTTTCACTCCTGTTTCAACTGAGAACCAGTCAGAGCTGCCTGTTTCTGTTCTTACGCAGCAACGTGTTTCTTTGTAGAAAGATTTTATGATGTTGGTATATTTGGTAGGAAAACCATAGATGTTAAGTAGATTCCAAAGTGAAGGACGGTGGGATACTGTAGAAGGCTTTTGAAAGTCGACAAAGTTGGTGATTAATTTCGACTGGAATTCTACGGAGTCTTCAATGATTATTCTGAGGGTGAAAATGTGGTCTATGCATGACCGTTTTGGTCTGAAGCCTGCTTGTTCTTCTCTGAGCCTTTCATCTATCGCCTTTTTCAATCTCTCAAGTAACATGCTACAAAAATGTTTTCCTGGTACTGACAATAGAGTGATACCTCGCCAATTATTGCAATCAGACATATCGCCCTTTTTGGGCAGTTTGAAAATTACACCATCTTTCCACTGTTGTGGTGGGATTCGCTTTGCCAGATTTCATTGATCAGCTGTAACAAACGTAGTAAGGTGTTCTCATCTGCTGCTTTGAGCATTTCTCCTGAGATTTCATCTTCCCCAACAGCTTTGTTGTTCTTCAATTTTTTATGGCTGCTTTAATCTCTTCCATGGTGAATGACTCGCAGGAGGCATCTAGTGGGGGCATAGTAATTTCTCCATCCAGGTTCGGAACAGTGTCAGGCTGCGGTCTATTTAATATTTCTTTGAAATGTTCTGCCCATCGTTGCTTTTGAAGGTCATCGGATAACAATTGATTGCCTTGTTTGTCTTTGATGGGTATATTTGGTGTAGGTGAGTGATTGCATAGTTGCTTCATGATATGGAATACGGCTCTGTTGTTTCCAGTTCTGGCATCTGCTTCGGCTTCGGAGGCCAGGCTGTGAATAAAGTTCTGTTTGTCTTTTCGTGCGCTTGATTTCACCTCTTTATCCAACATAGAGTATTTTTGCTTATGGGTATCATATGTAGATGTGTCTTTTGCAGAAAGAAGTGTTAGTTTTGCTTGTTTTCTTTCTTGTATCTTCGTCCAGGTGTTATCGCTTAGCCACTTCTTCTTCTGTCTTTGTACGTAGCCGACTGTGTTTGTTGCAGCATTTAGCAGGGTATTTTTTAGGAAATTCCAATTTTCTTCAATGTTGTTTTTAATATTCGCATTGCTCGATATACTTTCTTTGTTAGCATAGCTGCTTCGTACCTCTGAATTGAATGCGAGTTGGTGTTCTTTAGTCAGTAGGGACTGTGAGGTTATTTTCTTAATTCTGGGTAATCTGTGTAGAGTCTTGAGCTTTATTTTTAGTTTGGCTATGCAGAGATTGTGATCACTGCCAGCATCTGCACCTCTGTAGGCTCTGACGTCTTGTACTAGTGAAAGGAATTTGGCATTAATGCAAAAATGGTCTATCTGATTTTTTGTGATGTTATCAGGCGAGTTCCACGTGACCTTGTGTATATCTTTGTGCGGAAATAAAGAGTTTGCTACTATCAGATTTGCTATTTCACAGAATTCTAGTAGTCTCTCTCCGTTTTGGTTCATATCTCCTTAGCCGTGAATTCCCATATATCTCTCAACACCCTTATTGTCAGACCCTATCTTGGCATTGAAATCACCCATTACAACAACAATGTCGTGCTTGGGAGATGAGTTGATGGTACCAATTAGTTGTTCATAGAAATTATCTTTGTTGATGTCTGTATCGTCGTTGGTAGGTGCGTAGCACTGTATGATTGTTAGTTTGAAATATTTCGTTTGGCAACGCGCTGTTATGATTCTATAATTTACTGGTTCCCAGCTGATCAGTGATCTTTCTACATTTTTGACATGATGATAGCGACTCCGTTCGAATGATGGTTGTCGGTTCTTCCTGAATAAATTATGTGTCTTTGTTCACAGTTGAGAAATGTCTTACCTGAGTCAGTCCATCTGCACTCGCTAACCCCAAGAATTTCTAGGTTGTATTCATTCATAACATTACACACCTGGGTCATTTTCCCCTTCTGGTACATAGTTCTGACATTCCAATAACCAATCTTGAAAGTATCCTTGGAGTTTAACATATTTGAGCGGCACATTATAACATTTACTGATCTTGAAGCAACGGGAAATGATTAGTCGGATCGTCGATAGAAGGAAACACGTCGAGAATGTCCCGGTCCGGTTGTAGCCGTTCATACACAACACACACTTCACTACCCACGTGGGTTGGATTTTAACGTTCCAATAGCCAATATGAAATATCCCTGGAATTCAACAAATTTCAACTAAGCAACATAACATTTAGAGCCAGAAATCTGGTTCTGAAACAACGGGAAGTTTTACGATGGTGGTTTGTCGGCCG
>JACEFZ010017136.1:0-14463 GCA_014155875.1 Cepaea nemoralis | reverse complement strand
ATATAGAAATATAAATGAAAATGAAAAAAATGTTTTAAATAAGTAGAAGATTTTACACTAAGAAACTATTATAGTCGGTTGCACAGGATTACCATCGAAGACAAAACTGAAACCAAACATATCACTCTGTTTATAGTATGACTAGCTGACCCGGTCCGGCTTCGCCCAGACCCTGGTGGGGATCATCTCATTTAATTCATATAAGTAGTCATATAAGCTCCCGTTCCCGTTACTGACTGTCTGTCTGTCTGTCTGTCTGTCTGTCTGACCCGGCCCGGCTTCGCCCAGTCCCTGATGGGGAGCATCTCATTTAATTCATATAAGTAGTCATATAAGTTCCCGTTCCTGTCTGTCTGTCTGTCTGTCTGTCTGTCTGTCTGTCTGTCTGTCTGACCCGACCCGACTTCGCCCAGCCCCTGTTGGGGAGCATCTCATATAATTCATGTAAGTAGTCATATAAGCTCCCGTTCCCGACTGTCTGTCTGTCTGTCTGTAGGAGGAGGAGGAGGAAGAGGGAGGAGGGAGGAGGAGGAGGGATGAGGGAGGAGGAGGGGAGGAGGAGCGAGGAGGAGGGGAAGGAAGAGGGATTAGGAGGGAGAATGAGGAGGAGGAGAACGCAGGAGGAGGAGGGGGAGGAGGAGGATGAGGAGGGAGGAGGAAGAAGAGGGAGGAGGAGGAGGGATGTGGAGGGAGGAGGAGGAGGGAGGAGGTAGAGGGAGGAGGAGAGAGGAGGGGGAGGGAGGAGGAGAAGGGAGGAGTAGGAATGAGGAGGAGGGAGGAGAGGAGAGAGGAGGGGAGAAGGAGGAGGAGGGAGGAGGAAGAGGGAGGAGAATGAGGAGGAGGAGAAGGAGGATAAGGGGAGGAGGAGGGAGGAGGAGGAGAGAGGAGGAGGGCGGAGGAGGAAGGAAGAGGAGTGATTAGGAGGAGGAAGAGGGAGGAGGAGGAGGAGGAGGAAGGAGGAGAGCGAGGAGGAGGGAGGAGGGCGAGGAGGAGGGAGAATGAGAAAGAGGGAGGAGGAGGATGGAGGAGGAAGAGGAGGGAGAGGGAGGAGGGGGAGGGGAGGAGGAAGAGGGTAGGAGGAGGAGGGAGAGGAGGAGGATTATAACGCATATGCCTGTAGATAACTGCAGCGAAAAGGTGGGGAGCATGTCATTTAATTCATATACGTAGTCATATAAGCTCCCGTTCCCGACTATCTGTCTGTCTGTCTGTCTGTCTATCTATCTGACCCGGCGTGGCTTCGCCCAGCTCCTGGCGGGGAGCGTCTCATTAAATTCATACAACAAAAAAAAGTTACTTAAAAGAATGTCCTTCCACACACCATCCATTATTTTTAATGAAAACTGTTTTTAATCACCTACATGACTGTAGATAACTTCTTTAAGCATAAAAAGATGAGTTACAATGTTATGCATTATGCATTATATTTATGAAAACTTTGAAAATCCCTTAAAGATTATATCATTATTTATTATAACTCATATGCCTGTAAATAACTATAGACAAAGAGTTTATAAATCTTTGAAAACGATGCAACAATATGACTATAAGGTATATAGCAATGTTATTAAAAGTTATGCCCCTTGAAATAACTTTTCTAGAGTTAAGTCCCCTTGCTATATAGAAATTATAATGAAAAATGAAATATTAAATAATATTAAGTAAGTAGCCGATTTTACACTAAAAAAATATGACAGTTGGCAGCGCGGGAATGAGAGGAAGACGTGTAGAAAATTTCATCTCAATCGGATGGACCGTTCGCGAACGCATAAAGGACATACATACAGACAGACAGTCCCTTTTATATATAAGATATTGCGTTTTGCAGTTTTCCATTGCTGTACGTCCAATTTAATGCCGGTGTAGAGATTGAACACCCTACCCGACCATCAGCCAACCGGAAGTTTAAGAACCAGCACTCTTACCCAATGCAGCCACGTATATTACACAAAGCAGTACCGGTCGAAAAAAATAATAATAATAATAATAAAACAAATACCAATGTAACTGTTGGGTATCGAACCGGGACCACAATCCTGACAAGAGGGAGCACTAAACACTACAACGGTTTAACTGGGAGTTAAGAGAGTCTCCGTGGCGAAGTCGTCAAGCCGTTTGACTCAGGCTCCGAAGGTTGTGGGTTCGATTCCGGGCCGCTTCCTTCGGTTCACGAGTGAAATTTTTCGGAGACTCCTATGGGTCATCGCTAGAGCTACGGAGTTCGTGCTTTGTGCGACGCTTTGCGCGCTGCGGAAAGAGACCGAGCCATATGGGATAAAACCGGTGCAATGAAGTCGACTCTGTCGACTTGTAAGACTGTTTTTTACAGCTTAACTGATTTAAGGCTATGGGATGACTTAAACGTTTCAAGCGACTTCCCTTATCTGCCGCTGGTTTATACATCGCCGAAATGTTGTAATTGTATGTCTGCTACCATATTTTTTAAGTCATGACTGTGACACACTCCTACTTCCCATTTTTCGCTATCCATGTCTGTTTGGTCCACACCTAATGTTTCTTTGGCACTGAATCAGTAATTAAGTTTAATAAATTTAAAAAAAAAAAAAATTTATCCCCGTAACTGTTGGGGCTCGATAGAACCGGGACCACAATCTTTGAAAGCAGGAGCACAAACCACTACAGTTTAATTAAAATATTAATTTAAATTATTGGAAGTTCACGATCACAGATATCCGCTCCAAATCTAGGCACCATAAAAAGAAGAAGAATAAAATAACCAACATATCAACATGACACGTCGTGCTAACACTTCACCATAATAACAGTTTAAACGTAAAATGTCCCTCGTGAAGATAAACGAATTTCTGCTGGCACATCCGCTCACGTACGAACCTTCAGAGATCACAGTTCAAGCCAGCAATAACGATGGCGAGCAGAAATTCAGAGAATGCCGTTATTTTAAATGGCGTTAGTGGGCAAGGGTTGCGAAAGCACATGGCTCTTTGCCAGACGGAAACGGAAATAGAGGTTTCTGTCGGTTGCTAAGTGACAGAAACGTGGTGAAGTCTTGGTAGAATTGGGAGTGAAAAACAAAACAAACGGTTGGATTGAGCGGATGAGTCTGTGAGAAATGGATTCGCGGTTATTGATCGGCAGTAACAGAAGTAATTAAAAAAAGTAGAAATGAGGGACAACAGGCGAAATAACACGTGTGCCCTGCCTACCAGTTTTTAATGTCGATTGACAAGAGCGGCTTGTTGAAGTATAAGTTTATTTCGACGCAAGGCCAACTAGACACTCTAAAATGAAAGCATCATTAGCAAAGAGATCGGCGTGGTTGAGAGGTTTAACGATGTTTTAATTTCTCTTCTGACCGCGGCTTAATGAGGTCGTTCCACACGCCGGCCAGTTGACCTTAAATGTTGACTTCTCGTCCATGTTTCGGAGACGTAAATTACAAGTACTATAGAAGTCGGGGTGGGTTCACCTGATGGTGGGGGTCACTATTAATATGAAAAGCTAATCCACATGCAAATATCAGTCCAGTCCATTCACTAGTGGTAACAACTACAAAATGTTTGTAAAGTCTCACTACACTTTGTCTGTAGAATAAATCTGAACAATGAAGTACATGACGTCATCAAAAAAATGTGCTCCACCGTCCATCATGAAGCAATGTGCAGGGAATGGCTGTCGTCTGCTGGAGTAATTCTTTGCTCTCCAAACATAATGGTGTTATCAAAGGAAACAAAAAGAATTTTCTTTGGTTGAACAAGTGTTTTGAAATTACGATTAATACCCACGGAAATAACAACAGACACGTTGCAGAAGTTAATTGACAATATGAAGAGACGTGCACAGTCATGTCTTGAAGCCCGTGGTGGACATTTCCTTTCCCTGTTATAATAAATACTTTATACTTTCCAGATTCCCCAAAACAGCGTTAGACCATAACAGGGACTATTGTAACTAATGTAATGAATTTTTAGCACATTTTATGATGACGTCCTGTACTTCATTGTTCAAACTTGACCTACATACAAAGTGTAGTGAGACTTTACGAACAGCATGTATTAGCAGCAATAACAGCAGGTTTGCGGAGTACGCTCATTAGCAAAATCTATCTCATTTACGGAGTATGGAAATGATGTTTACCTAATTATTTTAATATCATTAAAGATCTCAGGTATTGGTTAGATAATTCTTTGTATAAGTACCCTACTCAAGCTAGAAACAGATTTACTAAACCCCGCTTACAGTGACGTCAATAGTTGAGATTCTATACGTTCTGATGAAATCAAATGTATGTCTCATATTCTATTCTATTATTTATTCTTCTTATCTCAATTACAATAACAGAAATGAGATTCTTGAGAATAATACTCAATGTATCAAGAATAGAGAAAATCAGAAATGATGAAATCAGGACTAAAGCGGCGGGTTTTAGCAGCGCTAGGTTTCATTAGAAAACAGCAAGTGAAATGGTTCGGCCATATAACTAGGCTCACCAACTGACGGTATACCACAACAAGCAATGATGTACAGACCAGATGGAAGCAGAAGAAAAGGCCGACCATGTAAACGATTGGCAGAGGGAATAACGTAGCGTTCATGGGAATCTCAATATATGAAGCCCATCAACGGGCACTCTCCCGCTCTTTATGCTTCGCTCTTTATGCTTCACTTCGACCCCTCAAGGTACAAGAGGACCAAGATCAGATTAGATGATTTCTTCAAATTACATGTGGCAATGAGTGTGTGTTGACATGGGGTGAACTTGTATCAAAGTGTAGTAAATGATCTCCAAACTACTCCCGCCAAATAGCAAACACAGAAACGTATGGTGCCGTTGTTGGGCCTAGTAGTTTGAGCGCCAGCATTAAGGTTCGAGAAGCAGAAGTCAAATAACAAACACAACGTTCCCCTCTTCGGACAACAATCACCTTCAAATTACTATCCTAACTGTGACTGACTTGGTCACAGGATTATTAATCTGAGCCAAGAATGGACCCTAATATAACCTCTCTTTTGAGGTTAACAAGCTTTAGCCACAACGTTCGTTTTGTTTCTTGTAATCGTGTTCTAATAAAGCTCACAATCTACTTCTCGTATTATGGCGATTCATTCATTGCTCTCTTGGGGTTGAACGGGGTAAGGGTAATGGTATTTGAAGTATTAGACCAAACAGAAACATGCCCGGCCGCTGTGCTGCATCTCTCACTGAAGACACGACTGATGGGATCCACGGTGGTAGAAGTAACAAAGTGAAGGACCCATTTACACACCTTTATGTGAATTTGGTATATGATGCTGGTAGGTGGGTAAGTAGGTAGGTAGGTAAAAAGCTAGCTTGGTAGGTAGGTAAGTAGGTAGGTGGGTAGGTAAGTAGGTAAGTGGGTGGGTAGGTAGGTATGTAGGTAGGTGGGTAGGAAGATAAGTAGGTAGGTATGTAGGTAGGTTGGTAGGTAAGTAGGTAGGTAGGTAGGCAAGCAGGCAGGTGTGTAGGTTTGTCTGGTAGACAGACAGACGGACGAACGAGCGGGCTCAGTGTCGGACCGATTAATATACACACATATAGACAGATGGACAGACAGACGGTCGGACGGCTTGACGGACCGACAGAGAGACAGATCGATCGACCGACCAACAGAACGACCGACCGACCGACCGATTGATAGATTGATCGACCGACCGACCGACCGACCGACAGACAGACAGACAGACAGACAGACAGACAGACAGACAGACAGACAGACAGACAGACAGACAGACAGACAGACAGACAGACAGACAGACAAAACGATAAGAGTGAGGAAAGTGGCGATGCAAAGAGAACATACAAATCGATAACCTGGACTGGATGTGAAGTATAGCTCAAATTACCTTGGCCGAAAATAACTTGGGAGCTGTGTGTGTGCATTTCTGAAGATCTTTGTCTTGATCAATCAATATGGGTACGCATTAATCGATGACGTAATCGGCTGGTCCGCTGACTTCTGCCAGAGTTCGGGCTGACACAGTCTAGCGATGTCTGGAGTTTTTGTTGTATACGAGCGTCTGTTTGAGTGTTTGTTTGTTATGTGTTTTTGAAGACTGGAATTAATCTTCGATAGTGTAGGCTGCATGGAGTTTTAAGTAAAGTGATTACTCTTATGTCATCATATATATTGAATATATAGTGCTTTAATGTAAGAATGAGAGTGCTGAAATGCTATATAGAAGCAGCTTTGCTGTATGGCAGTGAATCTTGGAATGTAAATGAACAAATTTGGAAGAACTTGGAAGCAACAGAGATGTGGTTCCTGAGACGAATGCTGCGAATTACTTGGATTGCTAAAGTAACTAACAACAACTGCCTGAAAGAGGCTAATGAAACTAGAACGTTATTTAAAACAATAAGAAAGAGACAAACAACTTTCTTTGGTTATGTGATGAGAAGAGAGGCATTGGAGAACATCGTGACAACTGGAAAGATAGAGGAGAAGAGAGGCAGAGGCAGACCAAGAGAAATGATGCTGGATGGATTGAGACGGTGGCATGGAGGAATATCATCAGTAGAGTTGATCCAGAACAATAAAGACTGAGATCTGTGGAGAGCCGTGAACGCCTATGCCAGCTGGCAGGGCACTAAATGGTGATGATGATGATGATGATGATGATGATGATGATGATGATGATGATGATGATGATGATGATGATGATGATGATAGTGCTAGATGCATTTGATTGACCAACCGGCACTCGGTAGGTCACGTGGTCAATAACTCGCCGGCCGTCTTCACTTCACAAGACAGTTCCTGGTAAACATGTTAGGCTCGGTCAGCCTCTGAGTCCAGGTCAATTAAAACACCATTCTTTGAGGAGACTCGAACACAAGACCCACAGGCCGGTACAGTAGTGTGATTGTCACTGCTTACATGTAACTGTGGAACTGATACAGTAGCGTGATTGTCACTGCTTACACATAACTGTGGAACTGATACAGTAGCGTGATTGTCACTGCTTACATGTAACTGTGGAACTGATACAGTAGCGTGATTGTCACTGCTTAATGTAACTGTGGAACTGATACGGTAGCGTGATTGTCACTGCTTAATGTAACTGTGGAACTGATACAGTAGCGTGATTGTCACTGCTTACATGTAACTGTGGAACTGATACAGTAGCGTGATTGTCACTGCTTACATGTAACTGTGGAACTGATACAGTAGTGTGATTGTCACTGCTTACATGTAACTGTGGAACTGATACAGTAGCGTGATTGTCACTGCTTAATGTAACTGTGGAACTGATACAGTAGCGTGATTGTCACTGCTTACATGTAACTGTGGAACTGATACAGTAGTGTGATTGTCACTGCTTACATGTAACTGTGGAACTGATACAGTAGCGTGATTGTCACAGCTTACATGTAACTGTGGAAGTAATACAGTAGTGTGATTGTCACTGCTTACATGTAACTGTGGAAGTGATACAGTAGCGTGATTGTCACTGCTTACATGTAACTGTGGAACTGATACAGTAGTGTGATTGTCACTGCTTACATGTAACTGTGGAACTGATACAGTAGCGTGATTGTCACAGCTTACATGTAACTGTGGAACTGATAAGTAGTGTGATTGTCACTGCTTACATAACTGTGGAACTGATACAGTAGTGTGATTGTCACTGCTTACATGTAACCGTGGAAGTGATACAGTAGCGTGATTGTCACTGCTTACATGTAACCGTAGAAATGATACAGTAGTGTGATTGTCACTGCTTACATGTAACTGTGGAACTGATACAGTAGCGTGATTGTCACAGCTTACATGTAACTGTGGAACTGATACAGTAGCGTGATTGTCACTGCTTACATGTAACTGTGGAACTGATACAGTAGCGTGATTGCTACTGCTTACATGTAACTGTGGAACTGATACAGTAGCGTGATTGTCACAGCTTACATGTAACTGTGGAACTTGATAAGTAGTGTGATTGTCACTGCTTACATGTAACTGTGGAACTGATACAGTAGCGTGATTGTCACTGCTTACATGTAACCGTGGAAGTGATACAGTAGCGTGATTGTCACTGCTTACATGTAACTGTAGAAATGATACAGTAGTGTGATTGTCACTGCTTACATGTAACCGTGGAACTGATACAGTAGCGTGATTGTTACTGCTTACATGTAACCGTAGAACTGATACAGTAGTGTGATTGTCACTGCTTACATGTAACTGTGGAACTGATACAGTAGTGTGATTGTCACTGCTTACATGTAACTGTGGAACTGATACAGTAGCGTGATTGTCACAGCTTACATGTAACTGTGGAACTGATAAGTAGTGTGATTGTCACTGCTTACATGTAACTGTGGAACTGATACAGTAGCGTGATTGTCACTGCTTACATGTAACCGTGGAAGTGATACAGTAGCGTGATTGTCACTGCTTACATGTAACTGTGGAAGTGATACAGTAGCGTGACTGTCATCTGCTTACATGTAACCGTGGAACTGATACAGTAGCGTGACTGTCACTGCTTACATGTAACTGTGGAACTGATACAGTAGTGTGATTGTCACTGCTTACATGTAACTGTGGAACTGATACAGTAGCGTGACTGTCTCTGCTTACATGTAACTGTGGAACTGATACAGTAGCGTGACTGTCCCTGCTTACATGTAACTGTGGAACTGATACAGTAGTGTAATTGTCACTGCTTACATGTAACTGTGGAACTGATACAGTAGTGTGATTGTCATTGCTTACATGTAACTGTGGAACTCATACAGTGGTGTGATTGTCACTGCTTACATGTAACTGTGGAACTGATACAGTGGCGTGATTGTCACTGCTTACATGTAACTGTGGAACTGATACAGTGGCGTGATTGTCACTGCTTACACGTAACTGTGGAAGTGATACAGTAGTGTGATTGTCACTGCTTACATGTAACTGTGGAACTGATACAGTAGCGTGATTGTCACTGCTTACATGTAACTGTGGAACTCATACAGTAGCGTGATTGTCACTGCTTACACGTAACTGTGGAACTGATACAGTAGCGTGATTGTCACTGCTTACATGTAACTGTGGAACTGATACAGTGGTGTGATTGTCACTGCTTACACGTAACTGTGGAACTGATACAGTAGCGTGATTGTCACTGCTTACATGTAACTGTGGAACTGATATAGTGGTGTGATTGTCACTGCTTACATGTAACTGTGGAACTGATACAGTAGCGTGATTGTCACTGCTTACATGTAACCGTGGAACTGATACAGTAGTGTGATTATCACTGCTTACATGTAACTGTGGAACTGATACAGTAGCGTGACTGTCTCTGCTTACATGTAACCGTGGAACTGATACAGTAGCGTGACTGTCACTGCTTACATGTAACTGTGGAACTGATACAGTAGCGTGATTGTCACTGCTTACATGTAACTGTGGAACTGATACAGTAGCGTGACTGTCTCTGCTTACATGTAACTGTGGAACTGATACAGTAGCGTGACTGTCCCTGCTTACATGTAACTGTGGAACTGATACAGTAGCGTAATTGTCACTGCTTACATGTAACCGTAGAACTGATACAGTAGCGTGATTGTCACTGCTTACATGTAACTGTGGAACTGATACAGTAGCGTGATTGTCACTGCTTACATGTAACTGTGGAACTGATACAGTAGCGTGATTGTCACTGCTTACATGTAACTGTGGAACTCATATAGTAGCGTGATTGTCACTGCTTACACGTAACTGTGGAACTGATACAGTAGCGTGACTGTCTCTGCTTACATGTAACTGTGGAACTGAGACAGTAGTGTGATTGTCCACTGCTTACATGTAACTCGGTGGAACTCAATCCAGTAGCGTAGATTGTCACTGCTTACACGTGAACTGTGGCATCTGAGACAGTAGCGTGGATTGTCATGCTATACATGTAACTGTGGAACTGATACAGTTGGTGTGATTGTCACTGCGTCACGTAACTGGTGGACTGATACAGTAGCGTGATTGTCCACGGCTTGGTACAATGTAAGCTGTGGAACTGATACAGTAGCGTGATTGGTCACTGCTTACATGTAACTGTGGACTCATACAGTAGCGTGATTGTCACTGCTTACACGTAACGGTGGAACTGATACAGTAAGCGTGAATGGCACTGGCCTTACACGTAAGCTGTGGAACTGATACAGTAGTGGGATTGTCACTGCTTACACGTAACTGTGGAACTAGTACAGTAGCGTGATTGTCACTGCTATACATGTAACGGTGGAACTGATACAGTGGTGTTGATTGGCACGGCTTACATGTACCTGTGAACGGATACAGTGGTGTGGATTGTCACTGCTTACATGTAACTGTAGAACTGATACAGTGGTGTGATTGTTACTGCTTACATGTAACCGTAGAACTGATACAGTAGCGTGATTGTCACTGCTTACATGTAACTGTGGAACTGATACAGTAGTGTGATTGTCACTGCTTACATGTAACTGTGGAACTGATACAGTGGTGTGATTGTCACTGCTTACATGTAACTGTGGAACTGATACAGTAGTGTGATTGTCATTGCTTACACGTAACTGTGGAACTGATACAGTAGCGTGATTGTCACTGCTTACATGTAACTGTGGAACTGATACAGTGGTGTGATTGTCACTGCTTACACGTAACTGTGGAACTGATACAGTAGCGTGATTGTCACTGCTTACATGTAACTGTGGAACTGATATAGTGGTGTGATTGTCACTGCTTACATGTAACTGTGCAACTGATTCAGTAGCGTGATTATCAATGCTTACATGTAAATGTAAAACTGATTCAGTAGCGTGATTATCACTGCTTACATGTAAATGTACAACTGATTCAGTAGCGTGATTATCACTGCTTACATGTAAATGTAAAACTGATAAAATCACAGCTAAAGATTTGCTGCAGGAGTGTTCAACATGTACATAACAGAGCCAACTATTTTCGCCCACACCTGCCCCATTTGTGGACAAATTCTATGAAGATGTTAACTAATCTACGCTTGACTGCCTGCTGCCTTGTGATATATTCATGTTGATGACTGAAGAGGTACAGAGAAGAGAAAACCGTGAAATTGGAAGGAGGCTGTTCTGATTGCGCTGTTGCTGGTGATGCATGGGAGGAGGGTTTGAGACTGGGAAATCAGACCAGATCGATACTGTTAAATCGGGCTCCTGTGTAAAATAATGGCTTGTGGGCATGTCGTGAGGGTTGGAACTATTTAGTTCTGGCGTAACAAGAAAGAAGAGATGAGAACTCGTGCAGGCGGCTGAATTCATTGTTAGGGGTGTAAACAATTTGGAGTCCTGGTGCTGTAAGTTGTACAATCATGGCGGGGAGAGTGGGGGTGGGGAGGGGAGTTGTTTATGTTGTTGATAACCGTAATGAGAGGGACAATGTGGGAGAGTTATTTACAGTGTTGATAACAATGCATTCATTCATTGGAACTGTCTTGACAGACGATAGTTTGTTACATTGTGATCCAAAAGGGCACACTAACTACAGCCCATGGTGGTAGCGAATGTGACTGATCAGACCATCTCGCGCTGTAAATGTTTGTCCACAATGGATGCATATGAACATATGGTCATTTCCACTATCACGCGCTTAGTGTGACCTATCTGCAATAACTTTCTCCTATGTCTTTATTCCTTTTCTTATCTTTGCCCTCCATGCAATAAGTTCAGTGGCGACTTGCTCGAAAGGTGCAATATCAATGCCTGTATCAACCATGTCCCTAGGGGGAGCTGCGTGGTCTCGAGGTATGGTGTCCGCCTCGAGTGCTGGAGGTCCCGGGTTCAAGCCCCGGTGGTGACCGGGATTTTTTCTCGTGGACTTCTAGTAATAAAATTTCCCCTGGTCTCTGGGTAGTGAGATCGGACGCCCGTGTGTATTGTTGCGCACGTAAAAATTCCACTTGGCAGTTGGAAATCGAAAAAGATTAGCCTAACGGCGCTGCCCGGACAAAATTTCGAGTTAAACATCTACCCAAAGTATTTCAGGATCCTCGCCGGTGCTACGGAGTTCGTGCACTGAGCTGAGTTTCTCCAGACTTAGGTTTGAGTTAGGAGGAGAACGGAGCACTTATGGGTTGCACCCGTGTGCCGTGATGTTGATCCATCGACTAAACTAAACTAAACTAACCATGTCCCGATTACACACATTTGTTTATCGTAGTAGATGCCGACCCCGAGATCTTTACCCATCTGTAATTCACACACACACAAAAATCAAGAGATGTCCTTTTATATTCTACCGCCATTCATCCTTCTAACGTGTCCTATCCATCTAAGTCTACGAAGACTGAGCATGGAATACACCGTCACACAACCTGATCTTTCCAATACTTCAGTATTTGTGATTTTGTCTTGCCACTTAATACCAAGTATTCTTGATAACAATCATGGGAGAGATAATATGGGAGAGTTTATATAAGGGGCATTAATTTGAAATCCGTTCGTACCGCACCGTGCGTAATTGCGTACATTGAACATGATCATGTCATAGTCATGTGATAAGTACTGACCAATGAATAAAAGAGCACGTGCTTATCGTCCCATGATGCATAGGTTATGTTTCTGACCTTTGAGAAAATGGCCGAGTTGATCCAAAATCCGCCCAAAGAAGCTCAAAGAGCGGCCATTCAGTTTCTTTCATTTGAAGGATGTCGACCAATGGACAATCATCGAAGAATGCAGGCAGTGTACTGTAACAAATGTGTGTCGAAGACAACAGTGACAGACTGGGCACGAATGTTTCGGAAAGGACATCAGTTCACGACAGATCTTCGACGGCCGGATCAAGCGTATATTGTTGCAACAGAAAAAAAAAACCATCTCCAAAATTGATACAGCAGTACACATGAACCGTTGTCGAAGCATACATTCGCTAGCGAAAGAATTTGATGTAGTCAATTTGGACAATTCAAAAGGTATTTCGTAAGAAACTGCAATATCGGAAGGTGTGATCACAGTGGGTACCACGGATGTTGACCGACCACCAAATAGAGGAACGCATGCGATGGTGTTTGAATCACCTGCTGCATTACAGAGTGGAGGATGATGCATTTCTCTTCCGCATAGTAGCAGGCGATGAATCATGGTGTTATCCCTTTGAGCCGAGCAGCAAAAGAGAGAGCATGAAATGGAAGCATGCTTGATCACCAAAAGCCAAAAACTTCAAGTTACAGGATTCCGCTGGTAAGGTTATGCTGAGCGCATTTTTTTGACCATGAAGGGCTATTGTTGGCCGACTTTAAAGAACCTGGTGTCAACATCAACTCTACCCACTACTTGCAAACAGTAGACAAGCTGCAAAAAGCCATCAAGAATAAACGACCCGGCATGCTTTCTCGCGGTGTGATTTTGTTGCACGATAATGCTCGTCCGCATGTCGCGAATATTGTGCAGGAAGCATTAGCAAGGAAGAAGTGGGAAATTCTGCAACATCCAGCCTATAGTCCTGATTTGTCACCATGTGATTTTCATTTGTTCAGACCTCTAAAAAAAAGCTCTCAAGGGGCAAAGATTTCACACAGATGTAGATGTAATGAACGCGGTAAACACTAGGTTCAGTGAGCAACCACAATCCTTTTTTTGCGGACGGCATTCGCCCCCTATCTAAGCAATGGAATGCTTGCCTAAATGCCTACCGCGACTTCTTCTGACCAACCCATGGTGCATAATTCATACAAAATGAATGCTTTGTATAATGAAGGAGACAATTTGTGAGAGTTGTTTATGTTGCTGATCACAGTTGTTTATGTTGTTAACTAGTGTAATTGGAGTGATAATAGGAGAGTTGTTTATATTTTTTATCACAATAATAGGCGAAACAGTGTGGGGGAGTTGTTTGTAATGCTGAACACAATAATGGGTCGGGAAGCGGGGTGGGGGGGGGGGGGGGTGAAAGTGTGTGAGAATCGAGAATCGTTTATGCGTTTGATTACAATTATGGGTAAGAAAATGTTGGAGAGTTGTTTATGTTGTTGGCGTCAAACTGTTCACATGGGTCATCATAACCATGTGCCATGCCGATAAGCGTGGGAGATCACGGGTCGCCATCTCACACAATTACCAAAGGACTTTCTTCTTTGCACCCCCCCCCCCCCCCCTTCCCTAAAAAAATACCCTGTACCAGGAACCTGCTGTGGGTTTGTTGAGTTTTAAGACCTACACATGTTTTTAGACCTGACTGCACGGTAGAATTAGCGACCAGTCTTTCTCTCCCGTAGCGAACATTGAGATATGGCACCAAAGCCTCGTCATATCTAGCAGTCCATGCAATTATCCGTATAACATCCTAACCGTTAGTATAACCCCCCTACCCCGAACTACCCTCCTTACCAATACCATAAAATTCATTTATGATTGGACAACTCACTCAATTTCAGATTAACAAACTCAATGGGGTCACCCCTGTACGATTTTGTTTTACTCCGAATGCGATGGGTAACGCATTTTTTTTTTAAACA
>JACEFZ010017135.1:0-18827 GCA_014155875.1 Cepaea nemoralis | reverse complement strand
AGAGAATACAATTTGGTGGAATTGCGGTAAAGCTGTGGAAATGTAAATAATGTGAAAGTCCCAGGTAAATGAGTGGAAGTGGTACATGAAAAAAGGAGGCATGGAGGTAATGCGGGAAACTGAAAGCAATGGAGATGTGATAGTTGTCCGAGAGTGAGAGCTCAGGAGTCCCAGTGGATGTATGAACAATGCGTGAGTGGGTGCCAGTGAATCGGTAGGCCATAGTGGACGAATATTAAAGAGCAACGATGTGTGCACCTAAGTATGATGGCGATACTAACTAAACTCATTTTATGTCCTTCTTTATGTGTGTGCTAAAGTCTGGGTGGGCTGATAAGTGTGAGCGCACATAACATACATCTCCCCCGATGTGTCTCCGCCTTGCCGCGGTGGGGGAGCTTGAGTGTCCCACTGACCCCAAGCGCTGTGCCAATGGATATAAACTACATATTGGACAGCTCTTGGGGTAGGGACCAGACTAAGAGAGACACAACCTGCTGCTCTGCAGGTAGACTGAGGATAGCAGTAAAAATTTTAACTCAGGCGCACGAAGCCACAAACTTGGTCCAGACACTTACACAAAGGCCTCCATCTCAGAGATGTAGCTGAACGCCTCTAAGCTACTACCCTTGGATAAGAGAGCCGGGCCGATACCCACCTACCGAAAAATGGAGGTGAGATACTGAACACGCTACATGCCCAGTTCAGATACTTGTCCGAAGGCTCCCAGCTGGGGATATGAGGGATCCCCGGATGAGAGGGCCTCGCCGTTTCTCGCTCACTGCTGTATGGAGGTAAGGTGCTGAGCCGGCAGCACATGTAGCCTACCTCGTGAGCGAGTACAAAAATATTGAAGAAGTGCCCCAGTCGAATGAATTGGTTACAAAAACTCTCTGTATCTAACTCGTAGAGAGTAGACAAAGGTGGAAAAACGTCTCAATAACACGAAATGGAACGCACGGCTAGCGAATCCATTGCGTAGTCCGAAGTCCGAAGCGAAAGCTTACCTAGTGAATGTCGCCTGCAGACTGACCGTTCCTGGTGTGTGCTTGAGCGACCAGTGGCAAGCGAGATGCCCAACACATGGAAGTGAGGAACTAAAGCAGCCATGAGCAGGACGAGGCAACTCCTCGGGTGAGCCCAGTCTCAAAGCAATATGTGCCGGCTCTGAAATTATGGAAGCCTCCTTGGATAGCGAGGGAATGCCCATGGTCTGCCCCTGCCTTCCATTGAGGGTCGACCGTGATGTCTTTTATCGTTCTATCTTGACCAGCTGAGATGTTGGCGACATCACAAAAATAAGTCTAACGTGCCTCGAAACCCGAGAAAGGCTAACCTCATTAAAAATGCCCGCCGAAGCCGGAAGTGCCGTCCTACGGGTGGCAAAATAAAAATTGGCACTACGCATTTACGTCCAAGTGAAATGTCTTGTCCGAATGTCTCTCGTGCTAGGAACAGCTCTGACGACCTAGTTTCCGAATGCCGTTCTTTTTCGGTATAGCTCTGACTAGGTAGTTTTCCGAATGTCCGTCGTGCCTGGAACAGCTCTGACAGGCACAACGACAAGCACATGTCCGTGTCGAAAACTCGCTGAGTGGATACCGTCTGCAGACCTGTCTGGTTTGTGCGGGAACGGCCCGGGGCGAACGAAATGCCCAATATATTGAAGTGAGGAATTAAAGCAGCCATGAGCAGGACGTGACGATTCCCTCGGTGAGCCCAGCACCAGGGCGCTATGGGTCGGCACTGCAATTATGGAAGCCACCCTGGATGGAGGAAAATGCCACGGACTGTCCCTGCCTTCCTTTGAGGGATATGACCGTTAATTCTTCGACCGTTCCAACTTGGCCAGCTGTGTTGTGGACGGTACCGCAAAAGTGAGAGTCTCCCAGGAATGCTACCTGGTCAAAAAAGCACGCTAAAAGTCGGATGTGTTGGCCTACGGGTTTCGGCCCAAGAGCGCATAACTTTGACACATCGCAATCACATCTGAAAAAAACAGTCCGGATGAACGCAAAGAAGAAGAAGATAACATACATCTACATACACATCAACAAACTTCATACAATAGTATACATACACATGTGTATGGTATATATGAGAAAGGAGGGAGGAGGGGAGAGAGGGAGGGAGAGAGAGAGAGAGAGAGAAAGAGAGAGAGAGAGAGAGAGAGAGAGAGAGAGAGAGAGAGAGAGAAAGAAAGAGAGAGAGAAGGAAGAGGGGTTGGTATAGTACCTGCGATATGCCACATGGGGTATGCGGAATAGGAAGGTCTATAAATACGAGGCTTCACTAATACTGTTCCCTATGAAATAGGGTCAGTAAGGTGATTGTTATACCACGGATTGTAGGATCAAATCGCCCAATGCATTGTGTTATTGGGGTTGTATAAGATCCGACCACCGGTAATACACATGATGTGGGTAGGCACCGAGAAGCAAGATTATTATACTGTGTGGTACTGGTGCGTGATATAGAGGTTGTCTCTTACTGTGTGCGAGTGCATATCCCCTATGAGCATTAAAGTTATGTTCAAAGTAGCTTCTTTAATAACCACTTCGTGAATGTCCATAGTTTATTAGTAATTCTTCTCTCTCTCTCTCTCTCTCTCTCTCTCTCTCTCTCTCTCTCTCTCTCTCTCTCTCTCTCTCTCTCTGGGCTCGGGATCTGTGAGTGGGCTGGGGGAGATGGGAGATTATGTGAGGGGTGCGGAATTTGTGTGTGGGTAGGTGCGGAATATGTGAGTTGACGGGGAGATGTGTGTGTGGCTGAGGAATGTGTGTTTGGCTGGGTGGGTGGAAGTGTGTTGGTGGAGGAGGATATGTGGGTGAGGATTGTTGGTGAGTAATGGGACGGGTAGAGGATATGTGAGTGGGTGGGGAGATGTGTGTAGGTGGGGGATGTGTGGGTTATTGAATGTATGTGTGCTTGGGGTGTGGGTGGATGGGATGTGTGGTGGGTGAGAGGTGTGTGTGGGTGGGGAGATGTGTAGGTGTAGGGATGTGGTGGATGGGTGGGGGAATGTATGTGTGTGTGGGTTATGTGTGTGGTTGGGTGGGGGAGTTGGAGTGAATGGGGGATGTGTGTGATGGTGGTGGATGTGTCTCATAACATAGTAATATGCATTGTTTATGTTTACAAAATTCATGTGACAATGTTTTTTTCCTATGCACTGTTGATGAAAGAAAGCTGAGTGAGTGGAAGGGCCGAATATAAGAAGGGCCTGCGTGCCCAATTTGTTACCCTTTGAAAATAAAGTCTGTTCGTTCGTTCGTTCGTTCGTTCGTTCTCTCTCTCTCTCTCTCTCTCTCTCTCTCTCTCTCTCTCTCTCTCTCTCTCTCTCTCTCTCTCTCTCTCTCTCTCTCTCTCTCACACACACACACACACGCACCATACTGCAACGTTTATTTTACGAAGGGAGATAACCTGCTCATTTATTAATATCCATTGTTATGTAAGAGTAGTCAAATTGAATGTCGAAAGTAACTTCTTTACTAAAGAAATACTTTAATCCTTAAAAGAAGACATAAGTAACTAGAAATGAATGATTGAGATACTAAAAATTGTTACATAAATAGCACGCTTCTGTCTGCAACATATTATACAAGCATTAAGCAGCTAAACATCAGTATCTCTGCTTATAAATAATCAAATGTATTATTCGTGGCTTGGTACATCAAACAGGTTTTTCTCGAGGAGGGGCTATAGTCCGCTATATTGAAATGAGAGGTGGGGGGAAGGGGGTGTAAAAGAAATTTTTTTTTATATATACATAATATAAATTATGAGTAATAAAATAAAAATTTAAGCATGTATTACTTTGTAGGGACAGTGATTGATGATATTTATAATGATGATGTTGATGATGATGATAATTATGATGATATAGATAACAAACAAATTTTGGTGAGTTGATGATTTCTTCCCTCACACACCCTAAAAATCTCCTTTCCTCTTAACATCTTACCATGCCCTCATACTAATATATACCCAAAAAATGAGAAGTTGGTGTCTAAGGTGGAGCCACAAAACAGTTCACCTCTCGCCGTCCACTCGTGTCGCAACGGTGTGGGTATCAGTAGCCCAGGAAGCGATGCAGATTATGTCAGCGTGTCTGTGAATATTTGTGTAATTTTGTTTTGAAACATGTGCAGTATTAAAAGTGAATTGTACGTTTTAAATTTATATGAAGCTGCATTTCTACAGGACCACACTAAGTACCTGTATTCTGCCAGTGAAATTAGCAATTTCGTGTGGTTGTCCTTGGTAGTTTCAGGAATAGTATTTAAAAAGATTGCTTTATACATATCTGTTTTCTTTTTAGTGAATTTTTCAATGAGTTGTCTAAGTGTGTCTAGTGCGTCTTGGACTGTTGGACATGTGTAATAAATGTGATCTTCAGTTTCCTGTATTTTATTCCTGCAAAGTTGACATTGTGCTATTTGTTTTGACATGTGTGCTTGTTTTTCCGTAGTTGGTGACATGTTAAAGATTAAACGATACATAATTTCTCTGGCTTTGGGTGTGATGTGTGGGTTGTGAAGATTAGAGAAAATACATGTGTAGTCTTGTATGTAGTATTTTTGTCCTCTTTTTATTCTAAGTCGTAGTGGGGGTGCTTGTTGTTTGACTAGATATTTGTAAATCTGATGTGTTGTCTGGTGTATTAGATGCTCGCGTCCTTGAAGTGCATGCATACATGTCTTGTAGAAAGATGGTAGTGTTCCAAAATGGTGTGGAGAATTGAGTTGCATTCTTCTAAGTTGTTGTAGTCTGAGTTCTATGTAATAGAGTGCTAGTGGGTGCTGTTCTGGTTGATTGAGGATATGTCCTATGTGTTGGATTCTAAGCGCTTGTATTTTGGTGTGTATGTCTTGTAGTGCTTACCCCCTTGTCTTTTGTCCTATATGAGTGTCTTATGTTGTATGCAATAGATTGTGCTGCCAAAGATGAAACGTCTGATGTGTTTGTTGATGTCTGTGATTGTCTGTTTAGGTAGGTCTAGCACTGTGACTAAATATATAATTTTGGGAATGATTAATGTGTTAACTATAGTGCTCCTAGCAAATATTGTGGATGTCTTATACTTGTATCTGTGCAGCATGTCTATAATTTGTTGTGTGAGATGTTGCCATGTATGTACATGTATTTGTCGGGAGTTGTTAGAGAATTTTATCCCATAAAGTCTGATGTTGTCTGACGCTGTTGAGTCGGGAGGAAAATCTGCTTTGTTCCGCCACTTACCGAGACCCATTATGTGTGATTTGTGTATGTTTAATTTTGCTCCATTCCCCTTACCAAAACGTGTAAAAGTGTGGAGTATATTTGTGATGGATTTGTTGTTGATGGGGAAGAAAGCGGTATTGTCCGCGTACGCGAGCAACTTCCTCTCTCCTCCCCCAGGAATAAAAATGCCTTTGATGTTTGTGTCCTGTCTGATTGCTTCGAGTAGTGGTTCCAGGGTCAGCACATAAAGCAGCGGTGATAGGGGACATCCTTGTCTCACCGACCTTGTGAGCCGGAAGCCAGCAGTAAGCGCATGGTTTACCAACACCTTACTTTCAGGTCTCCGGTATAAGATCTCTATCCACTGCCTAAAGTACTGGCCAAGTTGCAGCGTGTTAAAGTCTTATATAAGTAGGAGTGGGAAAGTCTATTAAAGGCCGTCTCCTGGTCCAATGACAAAAGGGCGGCCTGACAGTCTTACCGACCTTGTGAGCCGGAAGCCAGCAGTAAGCGCATGGTTTACCAACACCTTACTTTCAGGTCTCCGGTATAAGATCTCTATCCACTGCCTAAAGTACTGGCCAAGTTGCAGCGTGTTAAAGTCTTCTATAAGTAGGAGTGGGAAATTCTATTAAAGGCCTTCTCCTGGTCCAATGACAAAAGGGCGGCCTGACAGTCTTTCCCCTGTGTGTATGTGATGATGTCTCTAATAAAATGCGTATGCTGGTGGATGTTCCTATGTGGTACCCCGCATTGTTGGTCTGTGTGTATGAGTGTTGACATAAAGGGTCTCAATTTATTGGTCAGTGCTTTAGCAAGTATTTTATAGTCTGTGTTGAGTAGCGATATGGGTCTGTAGTCTTCATGTGTGTCTTATCTGTATTTTCCTTAGGTATTAGTGTTATGTATGACATGTTGCAACTGTCTGATAGTTGTTGTTTGTCAAAGGCGTCTTGAAATACTATAAGAAGAAGGCCACCTAGGATATGAAAGAAATGTTGGTAGAATTCTACAGTCAGGCCGTCTGGTCCTGGTGTTTTGTCTTTGTTCATTTTACTGAGTGCGCATGTTATATCAGTCAGTGTTTATTCAGCGTCTAGTATGTCCTTGTCTCCATCTGACAACTGTTTACTATACCGTAAAAAGTTGTCTTGTATCTGTGTATCTACTGTTTCTGCTGTAAATAGATGTGTGTAGTATTGATTAAAAGCCTCTGTTATATGTGCTGGGTCTGTTTGTGTGTTACCCTGCATGTCTATTATTTTACTTATCTTTCTGCTGTGTTGTACATTCTGCTCAATTGCCAAATATTGTTTACTCGGGGTCTCTTGCTGTGATTGTGGTGAGTTTTGTTCTGAGGAGAGCACCTAGATATCTGTGTTGTTGGTATTGCTCTAGTTGTTCTACTAATGCGTGTAAGTGTGGACAGTTGTTGTCTACCTGCTTTGTTAGTTGGATGGCTATTTGTGTGATTTGTTCTTGTCTTAACCTTTCTTTATGTATAAAGGATGCAAGTTGTTGTGTTCTACTTCGTATTGTATTTTTCAATAAATCCCAATATTGTCATATGTTTTCCGTTGGTATGTTGTCCGTGTATGTGTGCAAGAGTTGTGTCATATATTGTACGTATTCTGTATGCTTGAGAAGTGTGTTGTTAAATTTCCAATGTTGCGACCTTTTAGATGTATGTGTGTTTGTATGACTTGTGCTGATGTGTACTAATACTGCTTTATGATCCTTGTACTGTAATGTTTCCTGTATGTGTTTGGCGAGTATTATGTGGTGTGCTGCGGGTATATAAATCCTATCTAATCTAGTTGCCCTGTTGTATGCTTTGTTTGTATGTGTCGTTTCCCTACTATGTGGGTGTAATTGCCTGTATGAGTCTATTAGGTTGTGTGTGTCTAATATGTTTTGCAATGTCTCTAATTGATTCATGCCCTCTCTGTTGGTTCTTCTTACCTGTGCCCCGACATCCCCCCTACTATGTCAGAGTCTTCTAGGACACAGTTGTAATCCCCAAAAAGTATGACATTCTGTCCCCTGTATGTGTTTATGAGTATTGTGTCTAGTTCTTCGTAGAATAGTGGTTGATAGTTGTAGTTTGGCGGTGCGTGGATATTTACTATAGTGTATGTGTGTGTATTATTTCCTATTTGTACAAAAGTAATTCTACCCTGATTATCCCTGTTTGTGTTTAGTATGTTCCATCTGTCTGATGTTTGTAATATAGCTGTCCCCGAACCTATGTTGTGGACCGCTAAACTGAAATATGCATGTTTAAATCCTAATTGTGTTTTACTTTGTGCACCTTGTACGTCTGAATGTATGTTTGTTTCTTGTATTAGGATAAAGTCTGGTTTGTACTTGCGTGTGAGTTGTATTATATGATGTTGTTTTGTTCTCAGCCCTGAAATGTTAATGGAAATTATTATTAAATCATCCATTTACAGAAACAAACAATACAGAGATCTCTTTTTGAGTTATCAAGTTCGCACTAATTTTCGATGCACACGAATTTCCACAGAAATACAGACACATTATTGCGGTGATAAGCCTTCACAGTCTTTGGTTCAGGCTTTTTCTTCTTCGGAATCCGTGTCAGTATCAATTATCAGATTTTGAAACGTTGGGGTGTCATCGTTTCCCTCTTCTGGAGAGTTGTTGGTTGCGTTTTCCGATTGTCCTTCTGTTTGCTTGTTTTGTTTTCTCGTTTGTTCATTCTGTTTGCTCGATTGCTCATTGTCTCCCAGTTTTGTTGTTCGGGTTTTCCCCTTCTAGTGGGGTGCGACTATTGACGAGGATTCGTGTTCGTCTAACTCGTTGGCTTGTTCTTGATCAATTTTCAGAGTTTGAAATTTTATGGTGTCAATGTTTCCATCTTCTGGAAAGTTGTGGGTCGCGTTTTCCGATTGTCCTTCTGTTTGTTCTTTCTGTTTGCTCGTTTGTTCGTTCTGTTTGCTCGTTTGTTCATTCTGTTTGCTTGTTTGCTTATTTTCTTCTGGTTTTGTTGTTTGGTTTTTCCCTTTCTTGTGGGGCGTGACTGTTGATGAGGACTCGTGCTCGTCTGACTCATTGGCTTGTTCTTTTTCCGCTAATTCTTTTAATTTCCTCTTGTTGTTTTTGTAGATTACTTTGGTGTATCCATCATCTTCTGACTGTGATACAGGTTCTTGTGGTTTCTGTTTATCTTTTCTGGGTGTTGCAGCCTTTTTTGGCGTGCTGCTCAGAGGCGGAAAGTCCTTATCAAGTAGGCCTGAGATAACTGGGAAATCTACATTGTTTGTGTTTTCAATTGTTGGCCGTTTTCAGGCCTCTCAACAGACCTTCTACTGGGACATTGATTTGCTCAGTGTGAGTCAAGGCCACATGTTGGGCAGGCTACACGTCTGCCTGCCTCAGTTATCAGGATCCTGTAGGTCCCTTTGACGACCCCAGGTGCCTCTATTGTAACATAATGAGGGACATCTTTCGTGGGGTGGCACAGGACACCCCTATCGGCCTCCGGCATTTGGTAGTCTAAATGCTTCTGGTTCTTTGTCTCCTGTTACGGCCGCGATCATTTTTGACTCCTTCCGGAGTGATCGTTTCCGGTAACCAGTGCACTGTGATTCGACGTTTTTCCTTGTCCGCGTGTTCTATTTTCACACTGATGCTTTCTTTGACAATGTCGAATTTTCCCTCATGTATTTCGTCATATACTGACTGGCTGACTTCATCTGTCAGCGTGCAATACCATTTCGTGGGTTGCTCCAGTCGGAATGGCTCTTTCATGCCGTTGACAGGTACACCACATGGTCCCCTCAACACGCTTGCTATCAGAGACGGCGTCGCTTTCGCTGCCGCCTGGGACCAGGATACCGTTAAAACCAACGTTCTCGGGTAGTACCAGGCGCCCTTTGGAAATCTTCCACACTGAATATAAAGTGAGACATCTTCAAGGCGTTAGGAAGAGCTGTGTTATCTTTTGAAATGTTATGTCCAAAAACGCCAGACACAAATATTCAGTGAACTTTAATATGATTCAATACTGGTACTTACTGAAGAATAAGTCCGTGCAAACACTGCTGCGCAAACACTGCTGTGCAAAGTTCCACTGTTAATCCATATAGCACAATTGAAAATGAAGAATAAGTCCGTGCAAACACTGCTGCGCAAATACTACTCTTTGATCTGAGCCCAAAAAAAATGTTGTAATAAAGGTTGTAAAAATTGAAGGGGGAAAAAAAATGTTCTTATTGGTATGTTCACAGATATACATATGTCAATATATATATATATATATATATATATATATATATATATATATATATATATATATATATATATATATATATATATATATATATATATATATATATATATATATATATATATATATATATATACTAGCTGACCCGGCCCGGCTTCGCCCAGACCCTGGTGGGGAGCATCTCATTTAGTTCATATAAGTAGTCATATAAGTTCTCGTTCCCGTTACCGACTATCTGTCTGTCTGTCTGTCTGTCTATCTGTCTGTCTGTCTGTCTGACCCGGCCCGTCTTCGCCCAGACCCTGATGGGGAGCATCTCATTTAATTCATATAAGTAGTCATATAAGTTCCCGTTCCGACTATCTATCTGTCTGTCTGTCTGACCCGGCCCGGCATCGCCCAACTCCTGGTGGGTAGCATCTAATTTAATTCATATAAGTAGTCATATAAGTTCCCGTTCCCGACTGTCTGTCTGTCTGTCTGTCTGTCTGTCTGTCTGTCTGTCTGTCTGTCTATCTATCTGTCTGTCTGTCTGACCCGGCCCAGCCCATGGTGGAGAGCATCTCATTTAAATTATATAAGTAGTCATATAAGATCCCGTTCCCGACTATCTGTCTGACTGTCTGTCTTGGGTAAATGGAGGAGGGAGGAGGAAGAGGGAGGTGGAGGAGGGAAGAGGAGGGAGGAGGAGGGAGGATACAGGAGGAGTAGGGAGGAATAGGAGGGAGGAGGAGGGATTAGGAGGAGGAGGGAGGAGTAGGGTGGAGGAGGTAGAGGGAGGAGGAGGTAGAGGGAGGAGGAGGGAGGAGGAGGAGGGAGGAGGCGGAGAGGGAGGAGGAGGAAGGAGGAAGGGTAGGAGGGAGGAGGAGGGAGGAGGAGGAGGAGGGAGGAAAAAGGAGGAGGAGGGAGGGAGAGTGATGAGGAGGAGGGAGGAGGAGGAGGGAGGAGGAGAGAGGAGGAGGGAGGAGGTAGAGGGAGGAGGAGGGAGGGAGGAGGAGTGAGGAGGAGGAAAGGGAGGAGGAGGAAGGAGGAGGGGGAGGAGGGATGAGGAGGAGGAGGGAGGAGAAGGAGGAGGAGGGAGAAGGAGGGATGAGGATGAGGAGGGAGGAGGAGGAAGAGGAGGAGGAGGAATGTGAAGGGAGGAGGAGGTAGAGGGAGGAGGAGGAGGGAGAAGGGAGGAGGAGGGAGGAGGAGGAAGAGGGAGGAGGAGGAATGTGAAGGGAGGAGGAGGGAGGAGGTAGAGGGAGGAGGAGGGAGGAGGAGGAGTGAGGAGGAGGAGAGGGAGGAGGAGGAAGGAGGAGGGGGAGGAGGGAGGAGGAGGAGGAGGGAGGAAGAAGGAGGAGGAGGGAGAAGGAGGAGGAGGGAGGAGGAGGAAGAGGGAGGAGGAGGAATGTGAAGGGAGGAGGAGGGATAGGGAGGAGGGGGAAGGGAAGAGGAAGAGTGTAGGAGGAAGAGTGGAGAGGAGGAGGGAGGAGGTAGAGGGAGGAGGAGGGAGGAGAAGGAAGGAGAGGAAGAAGGAGGAGGAAGAGGGAGGAGGAGGATGGAGGAGGGAGAGGGAGGAAGAGGGAGGAGGATGAAGGAGGAGGAAGAGGGAGGAGGAGGAATAGGGAGGAGGAGGATGGAGGAGGGAGAGGGAGGAGGGGAAGAGGAAGAGGGTAGGAGGAGGAGGGGATTGGAGGAGAAGAAGGTAGAAGGAGGGAGGAGGAGAAGGAGGGAGGAGGAGGGGAGAGGAGGAGGGAGGAGGCAGAGGGAGAAGAAGGAAGGAGGAGGAGGTAAGGAGGGAGAGGAAGGAGGGAGAATGAGGAGGGGAGGAAGGAAAGGGAGGTGGAAGAGGAGGAGGAGGGAGGAGGAAAGAGGTAGGGGGAGGAGGAGGGTAGAGGGAGGAGGAGGAAGGAAAGGGAGGAGGAAGAGGAGGAGAAGGGAGGAGGAGGGTGGAGGGAGGAGGAGGAGGTAGAGGGAGGAGGAGGGAGGAGGTAGGAGGAGGAGGAAGAGGGAAGAGGGAGAAGAAGGGAGAAGGAGGAGGGAGGATGATGAGGGAGAAGGAGGCAGGAGGAGGAGGAGGGAGGCAGGAGGAGGAGGGATGACGAGGGAGAGGGAGGAGGAGGGAAGATGAGGGAGGAGGGGGAGGAGGCGGAGGGAGTAGGAGGGAGGAGGATGGAGGAGGAGGGAGAGGAAGGAAGAGGGAGAAGGAGGAGGGAGGAGGGAGAGGGATGAGAGGGAGGAGGAAGAGGAGGAGGGTGGAGGGAGGAGGTAGAGGGAGGAGGAGGGAGGAGAAGAGAGGAGGAGAGAGTTCGCCATTCCGAATTCATACTCGTCTAGTTCTTCCCTTCTACACGACTGTAGATAACTTCCTTACACATAAAAAGATGAATTGTTATTGATATTGCCGTGGCATGGAGGAATATCAGCAGCAGAGTTGATCCAAAAAACCAAAGACTGAGATCTACGGAGAGCCATGAACGCCTACGCCAGCCGGCACGGCACTTGATGATGATGATTGCCGTGTGACGATTCTGTGTAGTCACGTCATTTTCTTCCCTTTCCCTAGCGTTTTGGTTCGGGGATTCTTTCATCATCATCATCATATATTTACGTACGTATTTTGGGAGGGGGAGGAGGGAGGAGGAGGAAGAAGAAAAAAAAACTATGACAGTTGGCAGCGCTGGAATGAAAGGAAGGCGTGTAGAAAATTTCATCTCAATCGGATGGGCCGTTCGCGAACAAATAAAGGACATACATACATACATAAATACATACATACATACAGACAGACAGACGATCCTAATTTATATATATATATATAACGCACGCTATATATATATATATATATATATATATATATATATATATATATATATATATATATATATATATATATATGCGCATGCTCTGAAAGAGATGGATGCACGGCCTTTGTGAACGTGGTGGTCAAACGCAGCATTTTTGTGTTTTAATTGTAGTCACTGGGCGTGGCTACGTTCAACGTCGACATCAACAATTCAACTTATGTATATACCATGGGTATGAAAGAAGGGTGCATGGTGTATGAAAAGGCAGAAATGGGTTTAGAACGAATAAGGGAAGAAATAATCACCGCATTATAGTCGTTGTTGTCTCCATTATCGAAATCACCACCATCATCACCACCTTTTTACCATCAATCACGTAAAAATGAGATGATTGGCAGAGTATGGGAAAATCCATAATCCTAAAGAGTTTGGAGAGATTTTCAGATCTTGACAGAATTGAGAGTGACATTCTTCTGTTCCAGAATCCGTTCGATTGTAACCTTGATGACGTGCCAGTTGAACTACAGTTGGACTCACTCATTGATTTGCAAGCAAATGCCTTGTTGAAAGAGACGCACAGAGAAGGAAAACGTGTTGAATAATGAATTGTACCGCTGCTTACCTGATGTTGAGTTTCCGAAACTTAAGAAATTTGCCGCTGGTATGGCATCAGTGTTTGGAACAACTTATGCCTGTGAGAAAACATTTCCAAAAATGAAGTCTGTGAAGTCACCACATCGAACGAGATTGACTGATGAACATTTGAAAGCAATTCTTTTGATTGGATGCAGCAATTCCAAATCAAACATTGATGGTATTTTGAAAGCCACACTTCAGTTTCACAAATCTCCCTAACCTCTTTTGCTGCTTAGTTTGTGATATTCGGATATGTGCACGTTAGGTCTGATGTAACTATCTTTTTGCTAACGTCGCCTTCTTTGTTAACTTTGTTTAGTAAATAAATATGTTGGTTGTCTTTGTTTTTTTATGCATTGCACACCCTTCCCATGTGTTTCGTCTTTTTTTCAAGAGCTTTAGTTCTAGCTTGCAATTTTTGTTAAAGTTGGTTGCATATCCTTTACAGGACTTTGCAGTCAACACCAGAATTGTTTGCTGTTGTTGATGTCTTGGC
Organism: Cepaea nemoralis; assembly: GCA_014155875.1. Lineage (NCBI taxonomy): Eukaryota > Metazoa > Mollusca > Gastropoda > Stylommatophora > Helicidae > Cepaea > Cepaea nemoralis. Next base: position 5,428 of record JACEFZ010017135.1, on the reverse strand, counting down.
AAGTTTACGTTCAGTAGTTTACCATTGCTTTCTGAACGACAGGCACCCATAACATAGCGTAAAAACCAGCGCAACGTTGTCTGCTGCCAAATCGCGCGCAGCTGTGTTTCTAACGCGGGTATACGGGATTACGAACCGGCGGAAGTATTGTACAGAATGACTATCCGGCCCGCGCTCGTTATTTTCTCAGCTAATCCGGCCCGCCGTGAAAAAAGTTTGGTGACCCCTGATTTACAGGAATCGACATCACAGCATTCGGGGCATTTCCATAAGCGCTCCGTCCCCATCCTCAGAAGCCAGCGAAGAGTTCCAACCCCAATAGTTGACTTCAGTGAACGTGTAGCTAATATGACAAGTATTTAAATACACGCTACAAATACCTGAAGAGTTTATCAAAAGATGCAAAAGAACGAACTTGGTCACGTATTGAGCAATAAATTGCAGTTAATGTTCATGATGAGCAGATGGAGACTTCTGCAATGAATGATACTGACATTGACAATGAAAGTATATGTGAACCAAATGAAGAGAGTATTAAGCTAATTGAGTCTTCTTCTTCTTCTTCTGCGTTCATCCGGAGTTTTTTTTTCTTTTCCGGATGTGACTGCGTTGTGCCTGTTTAAAGCATAGCTACGTTCTTGCGCCGTTAGGCCGACACATCCGACTTCTGCAGGCATTTGTTGACAGGGTTAACCGTCCCGGGGGTTTCTTAGGATGTTTGTCTCTCACTGTTGTGGTGTTATCTCTCATCCCAGCTGGCCCATATAGAACAGCCAAAGACATCCTGGTCAGCCCTCAAGGGAATGCAGGGGCAGACCATGGGCATTCCCCGCCATCCAAGGAGGCTTCCATACTTGCAGAGCCATCACACAGCGCTCTGGTACTGGGCTCACCCAAGGAATCGTCACGTCCTGCACATGGCTACTTAGCCTCACTTCCGTATATTGGGCCTTCCGTTCACCATAGGCTGTTCTTCCGGAAACCAGAAGAATGCAGTGTGCAGATGACATCCGCACAGTGAGCTTTCGATTCGGACTTTCCGCGCAATGGATTTGCTATCCGAGCAATATTCCATTTCGTGACACTAGGACACTTTTTCCACCTTTTATGAAGCTCACACTGTGAGCTTTTGATTCGGACTTTCCACGTAATGGATTTGCTATCCAAGCAATATTCCATTTCGTGACACTAGGACACTTTTCCCACCTTTTATGAAGCCCACACAGTGCGCTGTTGATTCGGACTTTCCACGTAGTGGATTTGCTATCCAAGCAATATTCAATTTCGTGCCACTAGGACACTTTTTCCACCTTTTATGAAGCTCACACAGTGAGCTTTTGATTCGGACTTTCCACGTAATGGATTTGCTATCCAAGCAATATTCAATTTCGTGCCACTAGGACACTTTTTCCACCTTTTATGAAGCTCACACAGTGAGCTTTTGATTCGGACTTTCCACGTAATGGATTTGCTATACGAGCAATATTCCATTTCGTGACACTAGGACACTTTTCCCACCTTTTATGAAGCCCACACAGTGCGCTGTTGATTCGGACTTTCCACGTAGTGGATTTGCTATCCAAGCAATATTCCATTTCGTGCCACTAGGACACTTTTTCCACCTTTTATGAAGCTCACACAGTGAGCTTTTGATTCGGACTTTCCACGTAATGGATTTGTTATCCAAGCAATATTCCACTTCGTGCCTCTGTGAGGCTTTTGTAACCGACATATCTGTGGTATGAAGTGTGGCAGTCTGAATACTTCTTCATACACCTTTAAATGAAGTGAGAGAGTGGGAGAGAGTGAGTTCCCTTGAGCAAGATGGCGAGACATCTTTTTCGTCCCGTAGAATGGAACGTGTTTTTTCCGAAATGTGTATGGATTAAGTGTGTTTTTCGTGGTGAAATGGAGTTCGGACCGTACAACGGAGTTCGTGGCACGCGCGCCCGGACTCCCTTCGGCGTATCATCGGCGCCCGGTGGCGATAGTTAAGCCTAACATGACGATAAGACGACCGACAAGAGCACAGCGTGGTAAGAGGGCGGGGGCACGCAGAAGGCGTTTAAAATGTGACAGATTGGGCATCGGACACGTTCGAGTACTGTACTGGAACTGTGCATCATTTAGTCAACGCCGACCCATTCTTGAAAAACTACTCTACGGAAACGATATTGTAGTCTTGCAAGAAACACAGCTCGGCGACGGAACAGTCAATGTCGCGGAATTTCAGGGCTTCTTCAGCAGGCGGCACCTCGGACAGGCCATTCTGGTCCGCGACAACATACTGGTGTCTGAGATCGATATGTCCGCCTGGAACAATGATGCCCTGCAAGTGCAGGCATTAAGAATAATGACGCCAGTGCAGCTTGTAATAGTGAATGTTTATACGTGGGATGGGAAGGTGGACGTGCGACAATGGCAGAGTTTGTTCGATATGGATGAAAGGCATACCATCTTCTGTGGGGACTTCAACGCCAGAGGCAGTCAATGGGGGAATTGCATCACCAATAGACAGGGGGAAGATCTGGAGGACGCTCTGGCATCTGCTGCCCTGGTCTGTCTGAATGATGGGAAGGTCACTAGAATAGTCACTCGACCAGGTGACTCTGACAGCGTCATTGACTTGGCTCTGGTGTCACCCACCATCGCACCAAGGTGCCGGTGGGGCACACTGGGATACCACGACAGTGACCACTACCCTTGTGTCATCCTGATCAAGAAAGACAGGGCCAGGAGTCAAGGAAACAAGACAAATGCCTTCCCGTACGACAACACTGGTCAAGACGCCATAAGCAAGATCAGAAGGAGAAAACTAACTTCCTCCCGCAGGAGACAAGAAAGATGGTTGCAGCCACCATGGTGGAATGGCGAGGTCGAAAAGGCATGGCTGGGAAAGAGGCAGGCTGTCAAAGACTGGCAAAAAGCCAGAAAGTCCAACATGCCACAGGCTGAGTTGGCGGACCTGAAGACTGAGGTCCATAGGACGATGACTTTATTCAAATCCTGCGCCAAACAGGCCAAGGCCGAGAAATGGGACGAGTTCTGCAGGAAGGTGTGCTCCGAGCGATCTCTTACGACATTCTGGCGCCTCCATAAGAGCATGAACGGCGCCTCACAACGTAGGGGTATTCCAGACTTTCAAGGCACAGACCTCACATGGAAAAAGTCGGATGCGGATAAAGGTAAGGCCCTTCTTGCACGCTACGTAGAGCAGACTGACCATAAAGACGAGCCCGCCAGACAGAGGACCACAACGACACTCTCTTAGTTGTGCGAGGCGGTTGGGACAAACGAAGAGTGCATAATCATAGCTGAGACAATACGTGCAATGCTCAAGAATTCACATAACACCGCCCCAGGCCCAGACGGCATCCGATATGGTGACCTACTGATGATGTCAGATGATGACATGGAAGAACTGACCAGAGAATTCAACACCAGTATCCAAAGGGGTCAGATCAAAGAGGAATGGCAACACAGCTACTTGCTGCCGCTGCCAAAACCGAACAAAGACCATTCCAAGATAAGCGGCTACAGAATCATTACGATGCAGAACACTGTTGGCAAGCTACTGGAGAAAATTGTAGCACACAGACTTGCTTGTGACTTGGAACAGCTCGGCTGCTTCCCGCCCACACTTGGAGGATACAGACGTAACAAAGAGTCATGGCTGAATGCGGCGGTCTTTGCTCAAGATGTTTACGAAGGATTTCAGGTCAGAGAAGAGACATGTGCGGCTGCCATAGACTTAGAGGACGCATACAATAGAGTATCCTTCGAGCACTTGATGCAAACCCTCCTCAGACTGAAAGTGCACCCTCACCTTGTACGATGGATAGCTGCAGTTCTGCTCCAAAGGAAGGTGGTGCTAAGATGCGGGAGTTGGTCTTCTGAGCCGATAACGATATGTCCAGGATTGCCGCAGGGTTCACCACTGTCACCAGTACTATTCAACGCGTATACGGTGCCGATCACTGAACAACAGTTGGACGGGAAGGGTAGGACTCTGTCATTTGTTGACGACATTCTCGTGTATAGACAGGTGGTTACCAATGATATGCAGGGCGAACTAGATCGAATTTCCTCATGGTGCGCTGATGCCGGTGCCCTTGTCAACCCTGCAAAGGCATCGGTTACATGGTTCTCCCTAAACAACCATATTGTTAAAACAGACCTGCCGGCAGTAAGAATGGATGGGAGCATTTTGAGTAGAACCCAGTCGATGACATATCTTGGCGTGAGGCTTGATCGAAGCCTGTCCTTCAGAGATCATGTCGATTATGTTATAATGAAAGCTCGAAAAGGTTTGTCAGCAATGAGAGTCATGGCGACTGCCAATATCGAGCAAAGACTGCTAATACTTCTGTTCCAGGGACTGGTGCTTTCACGCATCGAGTATACCCTGGCCATCCTCACTGTCAGCCCTACACAGATTGGAAGATTTGAAAAGGTACAAAACGAAGCCATGCGCATCATTTTGGGCTGCACGAAAGACACCAGCTGTGTAGCATTGAGATACCTCCTTGACTTCCCGACAATGGAACACAGGATCAAGATCTGGAGAGCTCGTGCATACTTAAAAATAAGTGCAGATGAGCAGCACCCTCTGCATGACGCTATATTCAGAGAAAAGGGTGACAGGCTAAAGAGAGGCAAATCATGGATGGGTCGGGCGGAAGATGTCGTCAGACAGGTCTGCAGTCTTACCAGCATCAACCCCGGCAAGGAATGGGTGCCGGTGCCTCCAGCTTTTAAGTGCACTTTCTCCTGCATTATCACACTTGACAGACGCTGTAGAGAGCAGAACCCTGCCGCTGTCAATGCAGAGGTCAACGCGCTCATCTATGAACACTCAGATAGCCCCGAAGTGCTCATCTATACAGATGGATCTGTTGTAAAGCAGCAGAGAAGTGCGTGGGCATTTACAGCCCGTTTAAATGGCCGAACCGTTCAAGAATCCAGTGGTGCCCACTCTATGACCACGAGCAGCATGACGATGGAGGTGATGGCAGTTACACAGGCTTTCATATGGCTGGAATCACAGCATTATACCAACGTGTGTGTACTAAGTGACTCAATGAGCATGATTCAGAAGGTCGAAGCTGGATCTGTACGTAGACAGTGGACTGAGTCGCTGCGGAAGTCTGTTGTCCGTAAAGTCACCTTCATCTTCGTCCCGGGACATGCGGGAGTCGAGGGAAATGAACGAGCTGATAAACTGGCTGGCTCTGCACCCTCTGTAGACGGCCAGCCCATGGATCGTGCCGATGTTATTAACGTCCTCAAAGATATGGCGAGAACAGAGGACTTTGACGTCAGTGAATCCACATCGCTGTCCAGGATGAAAGACTTGGGAGTAAGAATCGGCACGGCCAGACGCAAGAGGTACATCGGGAAAACAAGGCGCCTCAGTCAACCAACACAG
>JACEFZ010017134.1:0-32561 GCA_014155875.1 Cepaea nemoralis | reverse complement strand
ATCTTTTATCTATCTATCAGCTATCTATCTATCCGGTCCGTCCGTCCGTCGTCCGTCGTCTGTCTGTCTGTCTGTCTGTCTGTCTGTCTGTCTGTCTGTCTGTCTGTCTGTCTGTTTATCTATCTATCTAGTAAAAGAATAGGTAGTACTGAAAGTAAACTTACCAAGATATCACGAACAGCCAATAAATCTTTATTTCTATATCTTTCGAAAATCTTTATTTTCAAAGGGTTAAGAATTGGGCACGCAGGCCCGTCCTACATTCTGCCCTTCTTCTCTATTTCCTCTCATACATTCTTTCATTCAACATCTCTTATGAAGCAATTCTTTGACAACAAAACGCATGAAAAATAACTCGTTGAGGCAATGTTTAACATGGGCATCATAAATACCCAACTTTTTTTCTTTCGTTTATTCCATACAAAGCATTGTATATTTACAAGGTTTAATGCGTGTTTCTTTTGTTTGTGTATATTACAGAGCGTTGACGTTTGTTAGTGTTAAATGTCACATGTGTTAAGAAAACAAATACATACATATACAGTTATGATAATATGAAATTTATGGCATAGTGCCTGTAAACACACATTCCTCGCTTCATTCCCATCTCCACAAGCGGAAAGCATGTTAAACCTGTCCATCTCTCTCTCTCTCTCTCTCTCTCTCTCTCTCTCTCTCTCTCTCTCTCTCTCTCTCTCTCTCCCACACACACACACACACACATTATGTCTTGATCTATCTCGCGCTTTCTGGAGATAGCAGTACATGAATGCCGTGAGCTTGGGCAATAACCTTACATTATCATTCCAATAAACTGGAATACTGCTGGCCTGGTATCAAATTGCATGGTGACGCTCTAGTGCCTTGTAAATGTCCATGACACTTTTTGTTTGGGGACAAGAAGCGGAGATTTATAACTAGCAATTAGAGTCCATGACCTGTCCAGAGGGAGATAGTTGGGCCAAAGTTGTGATAGTGTCTGAGCATCAAATACAATGGGAAGGACTTAAACCTGACCACAAATTCCCCCCCCCCCCCCACAATATATTCCATTTTGAACATTCAATTATAATAATGAGAAAAGTAATACTATGGTAGTAATAATAATAATGACATTTTTTTCTAATTGCAAGAGAAAACGAAATTAAGGAGATTTTACACATTTCAGTCAGGGAAAATAGAAGATAGTTTGTATTTGAACATTAGTAAAAATAAGTTTCTGTTGTATGTAAGGGAGTTGAACCTTGCCTTGATTCTGCAAGTCCAAACTGTATTCTGCTAGTGTTTGAAGTAGTTTTGTGTGTGTGTCTTTGGATGTTTTAGGAAGAGTGTTCAAAAAGATTGACTTGTAAATGTCTGTTTGTTTGCCTGTGTGTGTTTGTATTAGTTGTTGTAGAGTTTCCACTGCATCTGTGACTGTCTGACATGTGAAGAAAATGTGTTCCTCTGTCTCTTGTGTGTTGTTCCTGCATAGTTGGCAGTTTCCTATTTGTCTGGATCTGAAAGGTACTTTGGGTATTATGGGAGTCATATTAAAAATCAATCTGTACGTGACTTCTTTCGCCTTAGATGTGATGTGTTTGTTGTGTAAGTTGGAAAAGGTGGATGTGTAGTCTGACATGAAATATTTTTGTCCTCTTTTGATTCTCAGTTTAAGTGATGGCGCTTGTTTACTAACTAATTGTTTGTATATTTCTCGTGTTGTTTCATGTATTAAATGTTCATGTCCTTGTATTGCCTGTATACAAGTGTGATAGAAAGATGGTAGTATGCCCTGATAATGTGCTGCTGCATTGTTTAGTTTTGTGAGATGTTTTATTTTGTGTGCTATATAATATAATGCTAATCTATGTTGTTCTGGATGTCTGATAATATTGCCTATGTGGCTGATTCTAAGTGCTTGTATTTTTGTTTGTATGTCCTGAAGTGCTATGCCTCCTTGTTTCTTGTCCTGTATGAGAGTTTTATGCTGTATGCTGTGTATTGTGTTACTAAATATGAAATGTCTTATCTGTTTATTTATGTCTGTGACTGTCCGTTTTGGAGGGTTTAACACTGTCACTAAGTATATTATTTTTGGTATGATGTATGTGTTAACTATTATGCTTCTACCAAATATTGTTGCTGTTTGTGTATTTATATCTGTGTAGCATGTCTGTGATCTGTTGTGTTAGTTGTAGCCATGTTTCTTTGTGTGTTGTTCGGGGGTCACATGGAAATGTGATCCCATACAGTTTCATATTTTGTGTATGTGTTAGGTCTGGTGGGAAATCAGACTTTTGTTTCCACTTTCCTAGGCCCATAATTTGTGATTTTTGTATATTAATTTTGGCTCCACTGCCTTTCCCAAAGTGGGAGAAAGTGTGCAGTATGTTTCTGATGGACGTTTTGCTTGTAGGGAAGAATGCAGTATCGTCTGCATAAGCAATGACCTTTTGCTCTCCTATTCCCTGTATGAAAGTACCTTTAATGCTGGTATCTTGTCTGATCTTTTCTAATAATGGCTCTAGTGTCAGTATATACAGAAGTGGTGATAGTGGGCACCCTTGCCTTACAGATCTTGTCAGCCTGAAGCTAGCAGTCAGTGAATGGTTCACTAAGACTTTGCTTTCAGGGTTGTTATACAAAATCTGTATCCACTTTCTGTAGTACTGTCCTATATTGCAGTGTTCTAGGGTTTTGTGCAAATAGGAGTGTGCGATTCTGTCAAAGGCCTTCTCTTGGTCCAAAGACAAGAGGGAGGATTGACAGTCTTTCTGGTGTGTGTATGTTATAATGTCTCTAATAAGGTGTGTGTGATTTTGTATATTCCTGTGCGGTACACTACATTGCTGGTTTGGGTGTACTAGCTTTGGTAGGAATTGTGTGATTTTGTGTGCTAGTGATTTGGCCAGAATTTTGTAATCTGTGTTAAGAAGTGAAATTGGTCTATAATTTTTCAGTTGTGTCTTGTCTGTCTTTGCTTTGTGTATAAGTGTTATATAAGACATGTTGCAACTATCAGGGAGTTCTTGTTTGTCAAAGGCTTCTTGATAGACTTTTAGAAGAAGGTTACCTATGATAGGAAAGAATTGTTGATAGAATTCTACTGTTAATCCGTCTGGTCCTGGTGTCTTGTCTTTGTTCATTTTACTAAGTGCATGTGTTATGTTTTCTAATGTCAATTGTGTGTCCAATATCTCTTTGTCTGTGTCTGATATCTTATTTGTGTATCGTAAGAAACAATCTTGTATTTGTGTGTTTACTGTCTCTGCAGTAAATAAGTGTCTATAGTATTGCTGGAATGCTTCTGTTATGCGTGTGGTTTCTGTTTGTGTGATTCCTTGCATGTCTATTATTGTGTTTATCTGTTTGCTACGCTGTATGATTTGTTCTATTGCCATGTATTGTTTGCTGGGTGTCTCTTGTGTGATGGTGTTGAGTTTTGTTCTAATTAGTGCACCCAGGTATCTGTGCTGTTGGTGTTGTTCCAGTTGCATTTCTAATGCATGCAAGAATGGTGAGTTTCTGTCGGTTTGCTTTGTTGTGGGTGTAACTACCATATATATGGGAATATTTTTAAAAACATTTAGTAAAAATAAAAAGATGAGATAGAAAATTTTCACATATTTAAAATAGACGCATTATTTTTATGAAAACTTTAAAAATGCTTTAAAGATGTTATCATTATATACTATAACGCCTGTAGATAACTGTAGATAAACATTTTATAAAGCTTTTATTAAAATGAAACAATTATATATAAAATATATAGCAATGCTACTAAAAGTTATGTCCCTTGATATAACTTTTCTTAAGTTAAGTCCCCTCGCTATATATTAATTATAATGTAAATTAAAAAATTAAATTTTATTACATAAATAACTGTTTGTACACTAACAAACTATGCCAGTTGGCTGCAAGGGAATGAGAAGAACACATGTAGAAAATTTCATCTCAATCGGATGGACCGTTCGCGAACGCATAAAGAACATACGGACATACATTGTCTTTTATATATATAAAAACCGAGCGTGTGATACTTAAGATGGTGCATGATGGTGAAAATGACCATGTTTTCACATGCATCCACTGTGGACGAACACTTACAGCGCGAAATGACCTTATCAGCCACATTCACTAGTGCCATGGGTTATTATGCCTTTTTGAAGCACAATATAACAAACTATCGTCTGCAAAGACGGCAAGGTGCCAATATATATGCCAATATATATATATATATATATATATATATATATATATATATATATATAAGTCAATGTATGTATGTATATGTGTGTGTGTGCGTGCGTGCGTGCGTGTGTGTGTGTGTGTGTGTCCTTTATGCGATCCCGAACGATCCATCCGATTGAGATGAAATTTTGTATAGATGTTCTTCTCACTCCCGCGGATCCAAATGACATAGTTAGTTTAAAATCAATAATTTTCCCTCAAGAACGAAAGAAAAAGGCACGCGCTTCAGAAAAACAGACGAAGAAATGTCCCGCATCTTGCTCCAAGGGAACTCACTCTCTGATTAAACCAGAAATTAAATATGAACAGTTATTGTTCTCAACTGAAATAGTTAGTTTAAAATCAATTTTTAATTTTTGGGAACGGGAACGGGATCATCAAAAATAGACGAGCAGGGGAACAGACGGGAACGAGAGCAGGGGCCGAACGCAACGTGAAATGTATTTGAATGTATAATGACTACTTATATGAATTAAATGAGGCGCTCCCCGCCAGGGACTGGACGAAGTAGCTCTCTGATTAAACTAGAAATTAAATATGAACAGTTGTTGTTCTCAACTGAAATAATTAGTTAGTTTAAAATCAATTTTTAATTTTTGGGAACGGTAACGGGATCATCAGAAACAGACGAGCATTGGAACATTCGGGAACGGGAGCAGGAGCCGAACGCAACGGGAAATGTATTTGAATGTATAATGACTACTTATATGAATTTCATGAGACGCTCCCCGCCAGGGACACACACACACCACACACACACACACACACACACACACACACACACACACACACACACACAGACGAATTGATAAGAGTACCAGTTCTTAAACTTCCGGTGTGCTGATGCCGAGGTAGCGAGTTCAACCCACACATCTGTCAGTTGGACTAAAGTGTTGGCTTCTCGTTGTTGACTTGACGTAAACTACAAGTACCTCTGAAGTCGGAGTGAGTTCACCTAATGGCGAGGGACACTGGTAATCCACACGCAAAAATCAGTCCAGTCCACTAGAAGTAGGAGAAGGTGTGTGGACTATGCTTGAAGTCAAAGTGAGCGAGCGAAAACGGGAGATGGAGGAAGAGACAAACGGGAGATGGAGGAAGAGACAAACGGGAGATGGAGGAAGAGTCAAACGGGAGATGGAGGAAGAGTCAAACGGGAGATGGAGGAAGAGTCAAACGGGAGATGGAGGAAGAGTCAAACGGGAGATGGAGGAAGAGTCAAACGGGAGATGGAGGAAGAGTCAAACGGGAGATGGAGGAAGAGTCAAACGGGAGATGGAGGAAGAGTCAAACGGGAGATGGAGGAAGAGTCAAACGGGAGATGGAGGAAGAGTCAAACGGGAGATGGAGGAAGAGTCAAACGGGAGATGGAGGAAGAGTCAAACGGGAGATGGAGGAAGAGTAAAACGGGAGATGGAGGAAGAGTCAAACGGGAGATGGAGGAAGAGTAAAACGGGAGATGGAGGAAGAGTAAAACGGGAGATGGAGGAAGAGTAAAACGGGAGATGGAGGAAGAGTCAAACGGGAGATGGAGGAAGAGTAAAACGGCAGATGGAGGAAGAGTAAAACGGGAGATGGAGGAAGAGTCAAACGGGAGATGGAGGAAGAGTCAAACGGGAGATGGAGGAAGAGTCAAACGAAACCATGATGTTAGTTTCCATCACCACAATGTGTAGACATTGTGCAACGATGAGACACAGAAAGATAGCACCGGGATTGATTTGACGATGATAACAATAACACAGGAGTATCAGTTGTCAAACAATGATAATGTGAGCGAAAGACTGTAATTACCCATCAAAAACTATGATGCTCAAACTAAAATCAAAGTAGCGGAATTGATTTTCCCATCAGCTAAGCCTGAATGTTTGGCTAGATGGCATTGTGTAATCAATTTGCAAATAAACACCATGTTAAATATTTGTTGGCTGTCATCCATCGATTGTTGCAACTTATCAACATTAGCTTAACCGATGCATGAGTTTATTATTTCTGCACTTAGAGGCGTATGAGTTTATTTTTTCTGCACTTCAGTTGTACAGTCAAAACATGCCTAGTTTATAATTTAATGTGTGTTAGCGGACAATGTAATCAAGGAGAGGTAATTGTACTCTTGAACAAAAACAGTGGAATCATTTTCTGTCAAGCTGTTTTAAAAAAAAATAAAGCAAGTCCAACACAGCTTGTTTTGTGTTAAAAGAATAGTGTGCTTCTGTTCTTAACACGTTGATGTGTGCATTGAGGGAATCTGTGCTGCGTTGCCAAACAATTGGTTTTGGTCTCTAGAACAGTGTAAGAGTCACGGTTATCACGCAGCAGAAGGGAATATATCAAACAGCTTCCAGTATAAGAATGAAGATTGAGGTTTATTTTGATATTTCTTTGTCGTCTTCTTCTAACTCTTCTTCTGCTATCAACATTTGTAATGCATCTATTCCGACATGTCACGAAAAGGGCGGTTATTGGCAGCTATTGTAATAACATTGTACTGATTGTGAGTTTAATCTGGAACGATTCAAATGAAACATTCAATATGCCCTCCTTTGTCCTCTTTTTTTGGGTCTTATTATGTCCTTCTTTTGGTGCCCACGTATCTGGCAACCCTACGTGCACCATGTGTGAGGATTTGAATATCGCTGTTTGGTCCATGGTCAATATGCCCTTCTTTGTCCTCTATAATCATCATCATCATCATCATCACCACCACCACCACCACCACCACCACCACCACCACCACCACCACCACCACCACCACCACCACCACCACCACCACCACCACCACCACCAAATCATCATCATCATCATCATCGTCGTCGTTGTCATCATCATCATCATCATCATCATCATCACCACCACCTCCACCACCACCACCACCACCACCACCACCACCACCACCACCACCACCACCATCATCATCATCATCATCATCATCATCATCATCATCATCATCATCATCATCATCATCATCATCATCATCGTCGTCGTCGTCATCATCATCATCTTCCACTTCTGCCGTCAAACGTCGTGGGGAGGAATAATGGTGCCGGTTGGCGGCACAGGATAGTGTCATTCCGTGTGATTGTACAATGTCTTTTATGTCGTCAATCCATTTTCTTCTTGTCGCAGATGATCTTTGATGTAAGGTCATTTTAATCGTTTAAACCATGCTATACTGGGAATTGTAATCATCATGTGCCCTGCCCGCTAGCGCAGGCTTTCACACATCTTCACAGATCTCGGCACTTGGTGTTCACTATAATTTATACTGATGATATTTTCCATTTAGAAAGATGACAGGAGTACTGCAGTGGATGTATGATATGAGTAACAGTGAGGATATGAATGAGATACATGAGCCAATGACAGCAGAGACAGAACCTGAACCCTCATTAGATGAAACTGCATGGGCAATAAAGAACCTGACGAATGGTAAATCACCAGGATGCGATAAGATTCCAGCTGAACTAATTAAAGCGGGAGGAGAAGGAAAGCATACAAATCTATCACGCATTATGTAAAAAGATATGGAAATATGGTGTATGGCCAAAAGATTGGAAGAGAACTATCTTCATTCCAATACTTGGTCCGGTTTCCGGTAACGAGCGGACGTGTTTTCACATGCTCTCTCGATGTTTGAATATTTTAACAAGTTTACTTAATTAAATCGCGATGCTCTGTATATCATTGTGTTCGTTCTAAAAGTGGATTTACATACTACTCAACACTTCAAGTTTATGTGACCGTTTATTTAGTGAAATGAAGGATTCTTTGTGATATGTGAGAGTAAGAGCATCCATTTTTGAATGTTTACCAATTATCAATTCACGACAACGTGAGACTTAACTATGCGTGACTAGCAAGAGATAAGCGCCACGCACGATCTACAGAAAGGCCTGCAGTTTTGTTTACTCCTTGCCTTGTCGAGCTGCCTATATTGTCAACATATCCTCCAACTTACGATCATCAAATGTGTCAAAGCGATGTGAAAATGTAAACAAAAACAAGACGTGACAAAAGTTAGTTAGCACGCCGGCTCAGCGACTGAATCGATCATCTTCATCGCCAACATCCATTACGTTGTCTAGTGAACAATCAGACACTGATGTCCAGCTGGACAAACAACACAATTCACCAGCTCAATCTTATCAAACTATCACATCACCTTCAAAGACGCTTTCTTCGGCCGAAACACAGAGCCACAATGATTGTCGTGAACTAATTCAGGCTTTGGAGACGAGGTTAAAAGATTTTATTACCAGCAACACCTCTAATATTATTGCGGAGTTTAAAAAAGAAAACATTCTTCTTCGAGAGGAAATCCGAATCCTTAAAGAAGAGAAGGAGACTTTTAAAACATCCATACATGCCTTGAAACTGAAGCGAGCATAGTCATTCCATAAAAGTGCACAAACAGAAAGTATCCAGAAAGTGTTGTAGATGCGTGTGTTACCAGTGAATGTTCGTCGTATATGACATACAGATAGTTTCTACAAGCAACAAAACCACAACTAAACCTGTAGAACGCACACCATCTATCTACCCCATCGATGTGCATATCAGCAACATGTTCCAGGCCTTAAGTGTAGACTCTCCAGCAGCAGACTTGGAATCACAGAGCTCAGTCGTTACCACTACTGGATATCAACAAACAACGCAAGCAAGCTATAATAAACAAGAACACAAGAAAGACGACAGTGACCAGTGGCAACAACAGTCCAAGCGGACACGCCAGCAGCGTGAAATAACCATAGATCATAGTGCAACACATGTCGTCATTGGAGACTACCTGCTGAATGGAATCTATAGTGATCGCATGTCATCTTCTGACAGCGAATCAACTTCAATCTACCCTGTACCAGGCGCTGACATTGACAGGCTGACCGCTACACTGCGACGATTCCAAGTGAACGACCGAATTAGGAGAGCAACAGTCCATATTGGTGTTAATGACATAATGGATAATAAAATCATCAGCACCTCACAACTAGCTACATTGGAGGTGCTGTTGCGCAATAGATTTCCGAAATCATCTTTGTTTATTTCATCCATCATTCCATCATGTAACGGGTTCCAGCGTCGTACTGCCGATGCTGCTAATCTAACGTTATATAGATTCTGTAAAAATAATAACATGAATTTCATAAATAACACCCCTTACTTTACGTCACCGTCCGGAGCTTCTAAGAAAAAAATATACAGGGATCAAATACATTGTTCCAAGCTAGGAAGTAGCTTCCTAGCGAAGAACATAAAATATCCCGAACGTGCACAACAACCAGCACCAGTTACAGGAGTAAACTGAACTTCACCTCCGGCAACAGCCATCTCACTGTGTTCAGAAAACACTCCTTCTCTTCCCACACCACCCTTGCCTGTACCCTAGGAACACAATGTCGTGAATAGCTACCCAAGCTCCAATCCAAATGTTGCTAAATATGATACTTTGTTTCCTACATTACCCGTAAAACAGTCTTCCTCTATGATGTCAAAGGGGACACCGTTAAACAATGGTGCTGTGCCGCCGATGCCTGCTTCCAATGTAGGCACTTCCCGTGACACTCATAGCAATCCCTCGCTGGACGGCAATCTACAACCCTATGAGTGGAACCGTCAACGTCAGCAGCTAATGCGATACAATCCTGCAGCCCTGCACCAAGCATTCATGATATTACTCCAGCAAAGACATTTTCCTGCCCCCTCTAACAGCCTTAACTATTTCTAAATAAAGTTTCAAAATCCCTGCAATTTGTATACCACAAGCGACATCTTCCTTTTAGTTTGTAATGTTCGCCAATCACGACCAGTGGCTAAACAAAAATGGTCTATATATAGGCCATCTCAACATCTTTCATCTGCTCAACAAATTACCTGAGCTCTCGGTAATACTGTCCAAACAGTTCCATGTGTTTGGAATCACAGAAAGTCGTCTTAACGACAAAATAACCGACTCCGAAATCTCACTTAAGGGGTTTAAAGTAATTCGGAAAGATGCTAATCAAAAATTAGAGACAGGTATTGCTGTATACATTTCTAATTCCCTCAACTGGTCCCGTAGAAGTGATCTCGAGACATTAGAGATAGAATGTGTTTGGTTAGAGGTGAAGCCAGCCAGCAAACAACCGTTTCTCATTGGATACCTATATAGGAATCGTTGTGCCGGGTACAAATCAAATCAAATCAAATCAAATCAACTTTATTAGGGTCACAAATTGGGCGCGCAGGCCCGTCTTACATTCGGCCCTTCCAATCACTCGTCTTTCGTTCATCATGAGCATTATGCATTTACATAGGAAGAAAAATAAACATTGTGAAATGAATGTTGTAAACATAAACAAGGCTAATTACCATGTTATGAGGCCCATCTCCCACATATCCATACATCACCCCACCCACACAACACCCCCACCTACCCACACACACGCGCACCAAGGGACACATACACACCCCCACCTACCCACACACACGCACACCAAGGGACACATACATACCCCACCAACCGACCCATCCCCCTCCCGCACATCCCCTACCCACACACACACACTGCCCTCACCTGATCCCCCAACCAAAACACACTCGACACCCACAAACATTCCCCCACCAACCAACACATCCCACGCCCATCCACATACACATCCTAACCCACACATCCTCTCCCCACCCACACCTCAAACCACCCATCCCCCAACCACATCTCCATCGACAACATATTCCCCATCCATGCACACAATCCCCCACCAACCCACACATCGCACATCCACTCACACATCCCCAAACCATACACACACATCCCCACCAACTGACATGTCCCTACACCCCCCCCCCCCCCCACACACACATCTCCCTAACTACCCATACATCCCCAATCCACTCACACACACCCCACCACCCACACATACAACTTCCACCCACCCACACATGCCATAACCTAATCCCCCACCACATAATCCCCCACCCGCACATCACATACACCCCCTACCACGCACTACTCCCAACCCATGCACCACACACACACATATCCCTCACCAACACATCCCCACTTACACACCACACACATGTCCCCCACCCATATACCACACAATATTCCCACCCACACCCACACAGATACCCTTACCCATCCACCCCACATACCCCCACTCACACACCACAAAAATCCCCCACCCACACACACATACCTCACCCACACAATATCCCCAACCAACACACCACACACCTCTCCCCACCCACACACGCATTCCCTACCCGTCCACCAACACACACTCACTCACACATACATCCTCCACTACGCACCCACACACCCCCACCCACCCACCCCCAACCAAACATCTCTCGATCACAATACCCCTACCCACACACATCCTCCACCCACTCACACATCCCACCCCGACACATACAACTCCCTCACCCACCTACACATCCCTAAGCCACTCACCCCCCCCCCCCACCCACACATTCCCCATCCACATAAACACATCTCCCACCCACACACCCCACATACTTCCTCCAACCACCACAATCCCCTACTCACTCACACATATACCCCACCCATACGCACATTCCCCGCACCCATCACACACATCCCCCACACCACACACTATCCTCCACCCATACCACCACAAACATACCCTCCACCCACACATCATTCACACATCCCCACCAACACACCGCACACATATCTCAAACCCACACACCATACACTTCTACCCACCCGACTTGCATCCCCAATCCACCCAACACAATCCCCTACACACACAACCCCGCCTCCCACACATACTTCCTCAAACCATCCACACATCTCCACCCACATAAACACACATCCCCCGCATCCGTCCCATACACATATCCTCCACCCATACACACATCCCCCACACCCATTCCAACACCCCTACTTTCACCCCCACACATCCATCCACACATCCCACCAACACCCAAAAATACCACTACCCACCAAAACCCACACACCCCAACCCATCCAAACGCATACCACCACCCACACACCCCCCACCTACACACCCCCCACCCACACATATCCCCACACTCACACACATCCTCCACATACACTCACACTTCCTTACATCTAGACACATACAAAATGTCTCACGTTAGTATTGAAACTAGTATGAACAATCTCCCACACTTTACTCACACACATACACTGACACTTGTCATGAGCAGTCTCATAAAAATGTTAAACATGGAGAAAAATGTTTACATAAAATGTATGTGACGTAAAAATAGTGATGCTCTCTCTCTCTCTCTCTCTCTCTCTCTCTCTCTCTCTCTCTCTCTCTCTCTCTCTCTCTCTCTCTCACACACACACACACACACACACACACACACACACACACACATTCACTCTCCCGCTCACACATTCACTCTTCCGCTGATTCATTCACTCTCACGCTCACTCATTCACTCTCCCACTCACTCATTCACTCTCCCGCTCACTCATTCACTCTCCCGCTCACTCATTCACTCTCTCGCTCACGCATTTACTCTCACGCTCATTCGTTCTGTCTCTCATTCACACTCACTGACTCTCTCACTCAAACTACAGTAATGAACATGAGTTTATATTATGCATGATAAAATCAAATAGTATTTAACTGATAATATGACAGATGAGAATACACAAACATATGGATTCGCGTGTTACATAACATGCGTGATACACGACATGCATCTGCTCAGCTCTCTCTCTCTCTCTCTCTCTCTCTCTCTCTCTCTCTCTCTCTCTCTCTCTCTCTCTCTCTCTCTGTATTCTTTCATATACACACACTCACACGCATGCGCGCGCTCACACACACACACACACACACTAACACATCAACTCTCCCACTGTCTCACTCTCTAACACACAATCCTTCACACACACACACACACTCACTCTCTCAACCACACTCTCTCACACATACACATACACATGCACATGAACGCATGCACGCACGCACACACTCCCTCACTCACTCTCACACATACACGTACGAATGCATGCACTGACACATTCCCCCACCATTTCTCGCTCAATCACTCTCTCCACACACACGCATGCACGTGCGCACACACGCATTCTCTCTCTCTCTCTCTCTCTCTCTCTCTCTCTCTCTCTCTCTCTCTCTCTCCCACACACACACACACACACACATATATAGTGAACAATTATAGTTAAACAATTATAATGAACAATTATACTGAACAATTATACCAGTAAATGAATTATGGTGGCATATAGTCGGTATGGATTAAGTATTGAAAGAGTTTTCGGTTAAATGTGTAGGGACTCATTGGAGTTTTCAGATCTGGAGGCAGATCATTCCATAAGTGAGCACCAGAATAGGCGAAACATGGTTTGTATAGGTCCAATCTAGGCTTTGAGACATGTAATAAATTTAGGCGCTTGCTGTTCATTGCATTAGATTGAATCAGCGGCAGAAGATACTCTGGGGTATTTTGAGATATAATTTTATTCACTAATTTGGCTTTGTTGAAAAGGAAGCGCTTTTGTAGTGGTAGAAGTCTTAGATGACTGTACAAATTATTACTTTCAACGTGCTTTATGCCAGAAACCAGACGAATAGCGCGGTTTTGTAGAGAACATAGTCCTTATAACTGATTCAGTGCCAAACAAAAAGTGGGTTTGGCCCAAGCAGAAATTGATGGCAGAAAATGGGAAGTAGGGGTGTGTCATAATAATGATCTAAATATTGTTAAAATGGTAGAAAATACATTGTATTATATATCAAATTAAAGGACATTGGACAAGGCACACGTTGGTATTGCTACTGTTGCTATAGGTTAGAAATATAATAATAATATTAGCAGATGTTGTAAAAAAAAAATTGAAGACAGAGGTGACATGTACGTGCAATTTCCACTCACCAAGGCGCTACTGCTCCAAGGATGTTTATAATCCAATGAAAATTGCTGAATTATGATAACTACACCACTTTGCTACACAAATATCAATAGAACGGCTCCATAACACCAATACATCCCAATAAAAACATCATATTTTGAAGCGCATCATTGTCACATAAAATGGAAAATGTCGGAAAATCACGAGACAAGTTTTGACCTTTTTCTGACGATAAACACAAAATGTACGCTATTTTTTAGTTAGTTATAATTATTATTCTTTTAATTTAATTATTTAAATACTTCTTAAATACTTTGTGATAGGCAAAGCAAACTTTAGGGGCACAAGTGTGGCCCATCAGCTAATTCGACATGATGACAAACTTTCACGGTTAGCGGCTAAGAGTTAGTTTGTTTGTTTACATTCATAAATAATACATTTTAACCGAAAAAACACATTCAACGTGTGCTATCAGTTTAGAATCATTCACAAATTCCTTTAAATAAGAATAACTACAATCTAACATTGTTTAAAACTTTTATCTGATGTAAATGAGGCCGAAAATCAAGGACCCATGCAATTCCTAACACCGCGAGTAACTACAATTTTTTTAAACACAACTTTTAAAGATATCCACATGATTTAGTCACCAAGTGTCGATATCTCATGGCCTGTGTAAATGAAAAACCTCCTTTCGGCATAAAACTTCATTTCAGGGTATTAAAAATAAGCAAGGGATCGCAAACGAAAGAAACAAACGGACTGCCAAGATCTTGCCAATATATTAACGAAGGGACAAAACAGCTGAGACTGTTTGGCAATCAGTTGGCGGTCGGCAGCGAATCAGTTAAATTAGATTTAGGGCAACCATCCCAAACTGTGGAACAGTAGTCGAGATGTGATTGGATATAGCATGTGTAGAATATTATTCGTGTGCTTTCGTCCAGGAAGTGCTGAATTTTAGCAAGTTGGTAAACTTTTTGTGCTATTTTCTTGGTAAGAGCGTGAACATGAGAGCTCCAGTTCAAATGGCTGTCTATTAAAAGCCCTAGTGCTTTATGTTCAGTCACATTAACTATAGGTAACGTGCCCATGCAGAGTTCGAGCGGTGATCCAGTTATGGCTAGTGTCTGTAGTTTTTGTCTGGTCGTTATTAGCATGGATTTGGTTTTGTCGATGTTAATTTGCATGCGGTTTTCATTGCTCCATCTAGTAAGATTATCAAGTTCCTTTTGTAAAGAATTCTCTAATTCACTACGGTTTTCTTGACTAGTATATATAGTACAGTCGTCTGCAAATAGATCACAAGTTGTATTGATATATAAAGGAAGATCATTAATATAAACTGCAAAAAGCAGCGGACCTAGTATTGAGCCCTGAGGCACACCAATATTAAGCTGTGTGGGTCTTGATAGACAGTTGTTGAAGGACACGACTTGTTGCCTGTCGGATAGAAATGACGTAATTATGTTCACCATGTTGGTGCTTGTCTTCATTTGCTTTAGTTTTCTAATTAAAATATCGTGATCTACCATAACAAAAGCTTTTTTAAAGTCTACAAACACCGCTCCACAAATTCTACCGTTGTTGATGTTTAAGTGCCAGTTATCGGTCATTTTTGTTAGAGCACTTATGGCAAGAATATTTAGGTCGAAACTCAGATTGACTGTTAATTATTAGATCATTGTTAATTAAATGGTGTAACGTTATTTTATGAATGTGTTTTTCTAGTGGTTTTGATAGCGACGATAGTAAGGAAATAGGTCTATAATTACCCAAAACGCTATTATCGATTGAGCCATTTTTAATTAGCGGAAACACTTTAGCAATTTTAAATGCAGATGGAAAGTAGTTTTTGGCCAGGCACTGGTTATATATAAACGTTAAGGACTCGCTAATGACTGGTGTAGCACAACGAAGAATTCTATTACTGATACCATCTAGGCCATGTGAGTTTGTTGATTTGAGGTTCAAGAGATATTTATAAACGTCTGCAACAGACATTAAAGGAATCTCAGCGGGAATATTTCTGGTGCACTTCTCCTCACAGAATGATGCCAGTGAACTTAAATTACACGATGAGTCTGGTATTGAAGACTTTAGATTCTCTATTTCTGATTGAAAAAACCAACTGAATTCATCGCATGTTATAGAATTTGGTATTGCTGATTCTGTAGGGCGTTTCTTATTGGTTAGCAAGTTAATAGCCTTCCATATATTTGTACTGTTTGAATTATCTACAATCAAATTTTTAAAATGATCTTTTTTTATCCTACGAATTTCATATTTAACTTTATTCCTTAGTCTGCGGTAATTGATGAAGTCTTTATTTTTGTGTGCTGTATCTCGCTCTCTCATGATTTCCAGCACTTCTCTAGTGACCCATGGGGATTTATGTTGATTTTTGACTCGAACTTCTTTGATTGGCACGTGTTTATCGAACACATTGTAGACTGTCTTCGTCCAGAAAGCTAATGCATCGTCCGGGTCAGGAAGTTGGTAAACGTGATCAAGGGCTGCTTTTCTTAAGTCTTGCAAAAATAAATCTTGGTTGAATGCTTTAAAATTCCTAAATTTGATACTTACATGTTTATGTTTAAGAGGTTTGAACCCAATTCTTGACCATGTACAACATACCGGGTAGTGGTCACTAACTGTACAAACAGGAACAGAACATTCAATAATATTATCTGGACAAGTAACATATATATGATCAATTATAGTTGAGGATGTGTCAGTAACCCTTATGGGACGCTTTATTAGTTGTTTGAAATTGTAAGAAAGAATGATATCGTCCCATGTCTGGTTGGATTTACTAATATCTATGTTGAAGTCACCTAGTATCATAACTTCTCTACCTGGTGTAAAAACTCTATCCATCATTGTAGTGAAGCAGTCATACCAACTGTACCCGGCACAAGGATTCCTATATAGGTATCCAATGAGAAACGGTTGTTGGCTGGCTGGCTTCACCTCTAACCAAACACATTCTATCTCTACTGTCTCGAGATCACTTCTACGGGACCAGTTGAGATAATTGGAAATGTATACAGCAATACCTGTCTCTAATTTTTGATTTGCATCTTTCCGAATTACTTTAAATCCCTTAAGTGAGATTTCGGAGTCGGTTATTTTGTCGTTAAGACGACTTTCTGTGATTCCAAACACATGGAACTGTTTGGACAGTATTACCGAGAGCTCAGGTAATTTGTTGAGCAGATGAAAGATGTTAAGATGGCCTATATATAGACCATTTTTATTGAGCCACTGATCGTGATTAGCGAACATTACAAACTAAAAGGAAGATGTCGCTTGTGGTATACAAATTGCAGGGATTTTGAAACTTTATTTAGAGATAGTTATGGCTGTTAGAGGGGGCAGGAAAATGTCTTTGCTGGAGTGATATCATGAATGCTTGGTGCAGGGCTGCAGGATTGTATCGCATTAGCTGCTGACGTTGACGGTTCCACTCATAGGGTTGTAGATTACCGTTTAGCGAGGGATTGCTATGAGTGTCACTGGAAGTGCCTACATTGGAAGCAGGCATCGACGGTACATCACCATTGTTTAACGGTGTCCCCTTTGACATCATAGAGGGAGACTGTTTTACGGGCAAGGTAGGAAACAAAGTATCATATTTAGCAACATTTGGATTGGAGCTTGGGTTGCTATTCACAACATTGTGTTCCTGGGGTACACGCAAGGGTGGTGTGGGAAGAGAAGGAGTGTTTTCTGAACACAGTGAGATGGCTGTTGCTGGAGGTGAAGTTCGGTTTACGCCTGTAACTGGTGCTGGTTGTTGTGCACGTTCGGGATATTTTATGTTCTTAGCTAGGAAGCTACTTCCTAGCTTGGAACAATGTATTTGATCCCTGTATAGCTTTTTCTTTGGAGCTCCGGACGGTGACGTAAAGTAAGGGGTGTTATTTATGAAATTCATACTATTATTTTTACAGAATTTATATAACGTTAGATTAGCAGCATCGGCAGTACGACGCTAGAACCCGTAACATGGTGGGATGATAGATGAAATAAACAAAGATGATTTCGGAAATCTATTGCGCAACAGCACCTCCAATGTAGCTAGTTGTGAGGTGCTGATGATTTTATTATCCATTATGTCATTAACACCAATATGGACTGTTGCTCTCCTAATTCGGTCGTTCACTTGGAATCGTCGCAGTTTAGCGGTCAGCCTGTCAATGTCAGCGCCTGGTACAGGGTAGATTGAAGTTGATTCGCTGTCAGTAGATGACATGCGATCACTATAGATTCCCTTCAGCAGGGAGTCTCCAATGACGACATGTGTTGCACTGTGATCTATGGTTATTTCACGCTGCTGGCGTGTCCGCTTGGACTGTTGTTGCCACTGGTCACTGTCGTCTTTCTTGGGTTTTTGTTTAGTATATCTTGCTTGCGTTGGTTGTTGATATCCAGTAGTGGTAACGACTGAGCTCTGTGATTCCAAGTCTGCTGCTGGAGAGTCTACACTTAAGGCCTGGAACCTGTTGCTGACATGCACATCGATGGGGTAGATAGATGGTGTGCGTTCTACAGGTTTAGTGGTGGTTTTGTTGCTTGTAGAAACTATATGTATGTCATTATGCGACGAACATTCACTGGTAACACACGCATCTACAACACCATGGATACTTTCTGTTTGTGCACTTTTATGAAATGACTGCACGCTTTAGTTTCAAGGCATGTATGGATGTTTTAAAAGTCTCCTTCTCTTCTTTAAGAATTCGGATTTCCTCTCGAAGAAGAATGTTTTCTTTTTTAAACTCCGCAATAATGTTAGTGGTGTTGATGGTAATAAAATCTTTCAACCTCGTCTCCAAAGCCTGAATTAGATCACGACAACAATCATTATGGCTCTGAGTTTCGGCCGAAGAAAGCGTCTTTGAAGGTGATGTGTTAGTTTGATAAGATTGAGCTGGTGAATTGTGTTGTTTGTCCAGCTGGACATCAGTGTCTGATTGTTCACTAGACAACGTGATGGATGTTGGCGATGAAGATGATCGATTCAGTCGCTGAGCTGGCGTGCTAACTAACTTTTGTCCCGTCTTGTTTTTGTTTACATTTTCACATCGCTTTGACACAGTTGATGATCGTAAGTTGGAGGACATGTTGGCAATATAGGCAGCTCGACAAGGCAAGGAGTAAATAAAACTGCAGGTCTTTCTGTAGATCGTGCGTGGCGCTTATCTCTTGCTAGTCACACATAGTTAAGTCTCACGTTGTCGTGAATCGATAATTGGTAAAAATTCAAAAATAGATGCTCTTACCCTCACGTGTCACAATGAAATCTTCATTTCACTAAATAAACAGTCACATAAACTTGACAGTTGAGAGTGTGTAAATTCAGCACAATAACGGAGTAAATAAAAACGCCGGCCCTTCTGTAGGGCGTGCGTGGTGATTATCACTTGTTAGCCCCGCATGGCTAATTCTCACGTTGACTACAATGATGGATAGAGTGTTTACAGCAGGTAGAGAAGTTATGATACTAGGTGACTTCAACATAGATATTAGTAAATCCAACCAGACATGGGACGATATCATTCTTTCTTACAATTTCAAACAACTAATAAACCGTCCCACAAGGGGTACTGACACATACTCAACTATAATTGATCATATATATGTTACTTGTCCAGATAATATTATTGAATGTTCTGTTCCTGTTAGTACAGTTAGTGACCATTACCCTGTATGTTGTACATGGTCAAGAATTGGGTTCAAATCTCTTAAACATAAACATGTAAGTATCAAATTTAGAAATTTTAAAGCATTCAACCAAGATTTATTTTTGCAAGACTTAAGAAAAGCAGCCCTTGATCACGTTTACCAACTTCCTGACCCGGACGATGCATTAGCTTTCTGGACGAAGACAGTCTACAATGTGTTCGATAAACACAGAGTTGATGTGTTAGTGTGTGTGTGTGTGTGAGCGCTCGCATGCGTGTGAGTGTGTGTATATGAAAGAATAGAGAGAGAGAGAGAGAGAGAGAGAGAGAGAGAGAGAGAGAGAGAGAGAGAGAGAGAGAGAGAGAGAGAGAGAGAGCTGAGCAGATGCATGTCATGTAACACGCATGTTATGTAACACGCGAATTCATATGTTTGTGTATTCTCATCTGTCATATTATCAGTTAAATACTTTTGATTTTATCATGCATAATATAAACTCATGTTCATTACTGTAGTTTGAGTGAGAGAGTCAGTGAGTGTGAATGAGAGACAGATTGAGTGAGCGTGAGAGTGAATGTGTGTGTGTGTGTGTGTGTGTGTGTGTGTGTGTGTGTGTGTGTGTGTGTGTGCCTGCCTGCCTCCTCTGTGTGTGGGATCATCACTATTTTTTCGTCACATACTTTTTATGTACACATTTTTTCCTATGTTTAACATTTTTATGAGACTGCTCATGACAATTGTCAGTGTATGTGTGTGAGTAAAGTGTGGGAGTTTGTTCATACTAGTTTCAATGCTAACGTGAGACATTTTGTATGTGTCTAGATGTGAGGAGGTGTGAGTGTGTGTGGAGTATGTGTGTGGGGTGGGGATATGTGTGGGTGGGGTGTGTGGGTGGGGGTATGCATCTGGATGGGTTGGGGTGTGTGGGTTTTGGTGGGTAGTGATATTTGTGGGTGTTGGTGGGATGTGTGGATGGATGTGTGGGGGTGAAAGTAAGGGTGTGGGGATGGGTGTGGGGGATGTGTGTATGGGTGGAGGATATGTGTATGGGACGGATATGGGGATGTGTGTTTATGTGGGTGGAGATGTGTGGATGGTTTGAGGAAGTATGTGTGGGTGGCGATGTTTTGTGGGTAGAGGATTGTGTTGGGTGGATTGGGGATGCAAGGGCGGGTGGGGAGAAGTGTATGGTGTGTAGGTTTGAGCTGTGTGCGGTGTGTTGGTGGGGGATGTGCGCATGATGTGTGGGTGGAGGGTATGTTTATGGTGGTATGGGTGAGGATATGTGTGTGGGTGGAGGATAGTGTGTGATGTGGGGGATGTGTGTGATGGGTGCGGGTAATGTGTGTATGGGTGGGGTATATGTGTGGGTGAGTAGAGGATGTGTGGTGATTGTGGGAAGTATGTGGGGTGTGTGGGTGGGAGATGTGTGCGTGGATGGGTAATGAGTGGGTGGGGGTGTGTGAGTGGCTTAGGGATGTGTAGGTCGGTGAGTGAGTTGTATGTATCGGGGTGGGATGTGTGAGTGGGTGGAGGATGTGTGTGGGTATGGGGTATTGTGATCGAGAGATGTTTGGTTGGGGGTGGGTGGGTGGGGGTGTGTGGGTGCGTAGTGGAGGATGTATGCGTGAGTGAGTGTGTGTTGGTGGACGGGTAGGGAATGCGTGTGTGGGTGGGGAGAGGTGTGTGGTGTGTTGGTTGGGGATATTGTGTGGGTGAGGTATGTGTGTGTGGGTGAGGGATTTTTGTGGTATGTGAGTGGGGGTATGTGGGGTGGATGGGTAAGGGTATCTGTGTGGGTGTGGGTGGGAATATTGTGTGTTATCTGGGTGGGGGATATGTGGGTGGTGTGTAAGTGGGGATGTGTTGGTGAGGGATATGTGTGGTGCGTGGGTTGGGAATATTGCGTGGTAGGGGGTGTATGTGATGTGCGGGTGAGGGAATGGGTTAAGGCTTGTGTGGATGGGTGTAAGTTGTATGTGTGGGTGGTGGGGTGTGTGTGAGTGGATTGGGGATGTATGGGTGGTTAGGGAGATGTGTGTGTGGGGGGGGGGGGTAGGGCCATGTCAGTTTGTGGGGATGTGTGTGTATGGTTTGGGGATGTGTGAGTGGATGTGCGATGTGTGAGTTGGTGGGGGATTGTGTGCGTGGGTGGGGAATATGTGGTCGATGGAGATGTGGCTGGGGGATGGGTGGTGTGAGGTGTGGGTGGGGAGAGGATGTGTGGGTTAGGATGTGGATGGGCGTGGGATGTGTGGGTTAGTGGGGGAATGTTTGTGGGTGGCGAGTGTGTTTTGGTTGGGGGATCAGGTGAGGGCAGTGTGTGTGGGAGGGGGATGGGTCGGTTGGTGGAGTATGTATGTGTCCCTTGGTGTGCGTGTGTGTGGATAGGTGGGTGTGTGTGGATAGGTGGGTGTGTGTGTGTGAGTGTGGTGATGTATGGGTAGGTGGGAGATGGGCCTCATGACATGGTAATTAGCCTTGTTTATGTTTACAATATTCATTTCACAATGTTTATTTTTCTTCCTATGTAAATGTATAATGCTCTTGATGAACGAAAGACGAGTGATTGGAAGGGCCGAATGTGAGACGGGCCTGCGCGCCCAGTTTGTGACCCTAATAAAGTTGATTTGATTTGATTTGATTTACCAAAAAAGGGCAACCTGAAATTATGCACCAACTATAGAACTGTTGCCATGATCAGTCATGCAAGTAAAATTCTACTAAAAATCATAATGGGAAGACTTCGTAAGAAAATGGAAGAAGAAATTAACGTGGCTCAAGCTGGATTTAGACAAGGAAGAGGAACAAGAGATCACATTCTCAACATGCGTTTAATAATAGAGAAGTGCAGAGAATTTAATGTAAACCTATTCTCATGTTTTGTGGATTATTGAAAGGCATTTGACTGTGTACAACATCAGAAACTTTGGGAAATGATGAGAAATATGGGCTTTCCATCACATGTAATACAACTCATAAGAATGCTATATCTGGACCAGGGGTCACCAAACTACGGCCCGCGGCCCCGTTGCCACGTAGCGGTTGAGGCAAGAGTCAATGATTGAGATAGGATGATATACCATATCATAACACATTAAAATGTGATAACCCCATTGTCCCAAGAAAAAAAAAACAATGTTATTACAACCAACACAATAACCACTATTTGGTTCTATTACCTTTCATTAAAAAAAGCTACAAACCTTACAAAACCATGGCATGAAAAGAACGACACATAAAGCACAGTTAGTACTAATAATCAAACAAACTAATTATTTAATTTTTAGTCCTTTTCCTTATGCGTTGCTGTCAGTTATTCTTCCCCACACACAATCCCCTCCATGGGGCTAGATTTTACGAATCCTCTGTTGCAATTTAGCTCGGTGTCCTTGTGAAATTGGGGCCTAGGTTGGTCAACCTATCAGGAAATACAACTTGAGTCTTATCACAAGGTTCTTCCCTATATCATCTCATAAATGAAAAAGATGACGGCCATTCAGCTGCTCGGCTTCTGATATCCGAATCCCAATTATGTACACACGGATTTTCCACCCACCTAGTCACTAGTCTATAACCCATTCCACACTTGATGATGGCATTTAGGTTGACATGGGACCAGCAAAGAGTTCTGATTCAGTATTTCCATTTTCAGTGTAGGACATACAATGCAGAGAGTCACTCATTTGTTTTAATCTGGAACTATGTCCAGGATTGGTCTGCACAGGCAAGGAACTGAATAATATTACTCCCAACACACAAACTGGAAGTCGCAAACAATCAAATGATTCCTTTTGTTGCATGCGTAGAGGCATTTACTCAGCTAGCTTCATTCATATGGTCTTCTTGGTGGTGTTCCGGTCTGAGACCTGGAATTGATCTGGCTTATTTCAGGGTCTTTCAGTTGGTATTCAGTTGGTTTTCAGTTGGTTATTTCATGGTCTTTCATATGGTGTTTCAGTGTCTTCCAAATGGTGTTTCAGTGTCTCTCATTTGGTGTTTCAGTGTCTTGAACCTTATGTTGACTTTTGCTGCTGTGTGACTGGTGTCGAAGGGTTATTTATTGTTGAATATGAAACTGAGAATCCAACAGACAGTTGGAGGGTTCTCTCTGCTGTTAGTTTTATTAAACATGTAGGACTGTCCCATCGTTTCGTTGACCTCGTTGATTGATGATGCTTCAGGTGGTACCTCCCAGAAGTAAAGCAGACGATACGCTGTTGTCGGTTACTCTGTAGATCTTTATCGTGATATTCCTACTGAAGTAGTACTTCATCATTAACGTTGTCATGCTTCTTCGAAAATGTCCTTTGCTTGCTATGTCAGCTAATAAGTGCAGCAGTCAACATTGATGTATTGGTCTAGACTATAGGTGTAGGACAGGTTGCCATTTATCACTTCTTTCCGGTTTTAACCCAGGATCCGGTTTTGTGATAGTCAAAAAGCCACCACCTGCTACTCCCTAGCGCTGGAAATGACAAAGAATACAACCCCCGCATTAATACAACTCTGTGTTATGTTAAAATTTTCACAACACAATTACAAACAAAAAAGGGGGAAGGCGATCGGAGAGTCTTTCCAATGTGTCCCTTGTCCATCGTCGCTTGTTGTTGAGGTAATCTAGCTCTTATTGTGAGTAAGGTATCTACTCACTCGATATTCTATTCTGATGTTGTTACTGGTATCGTGTGACACCACCGGCCTGGTTCTCGGTGGTTGCCGATATATTTTAATTGGGGTTCGTGACTGCCTTCTGTCTTCCCTTTTGCTAGATCGTCCCCAGGACGGTTCACGGAAGACACTACCCATATGAAGACTGTTGCTACATGAAGACACCGAACTGACTATAAGAGAACAACCTTTTAAAAGGCGAATCTAGAATCTTTATTGGAGATTCCGACTCGAAGACACAGATGAACAAACTTACAGACAGACATACAGCAATGAACAGTCAATTGGGTGGGAGTAGTCTGCTTGACATTCTCATCATCCCACATAGGTATGTCAGTGTAGTATCTAGTGTCAGTGTGTAGACCGAGGTGGTAAGACACATTCACATGATCCTGTATGATGACTCCTGGAGCTTCGGAGTTTGACCAAGTAAAGTTCAACAGCCACTAGTCACTTGGCTTTTAGCACCATCGAAGGTCACAGCACACAGGTCCACAGCAAACAAGCAGCCGCCCACAGGATACAGCACCGGATACAGCACACCGCAAAGGGCACTCGCCCACAGGAACATCAAACAGCAACAGCAAAGGGCACTCGCCCACAGCAGCATCAAAGGGGTTCCTTAAGAAATAACAGGCCAGGTGTACACATCCATCACACCCTTGCACAATACACACTACATCAATATGCATCTACACTAACATCCTATTCATTGTGGTCAGTTCCTCCAGCTCAGGCCACAATAGTATTATGTCTGACTTCCCAGACATATCTCACTGACTGGTTAAGTTACGATTCCTGGTAATCCGAACGTAGGTCAGTAGCTTTCCAACCACAAGTATCATACCTAATAGATAGAAGACATGATGACAGGTTCCATTCATGAGGATGCAGAAATCCATTCCTCCTATGGAGATCAAGTGTTATGGTCGGGATCATCTTTCTTACTCACAATTTGTCTCATAAAAAAATAGATAAGCATATCAGGATACCTCAGGTAAGTACTCCGTGACATATCCAAGGTTAATGGAAGATACTCAAGCTACATTGATAACTAGCCTGAAATACTGAATTATAGACAAGAAAAACAACAGAAGAGTTTCATGTTCTTGTGTTTGTCGCTTCCCACCTTTCTTCCTCGGATACCTGGATTTCTGTTGTGTGTGGGTGTATGAATATATAGACACTCATCACCTGAATAAATTCCTTTGGCTGCCTAGGAATTGTGTCGAATCAAACATCCCAAACAATCTGGTTCCGATGAATGTATAGAGACAATAGAAAGATAGACCAGCCTGTCCTCTCATTAAAGGAACTGTAGAGTCACACAACACTGATGAAATATCCACGCGATACATGAGTGGGTGTTTTCCCACCGCTATACTGGCCCACGGTTCAATCCCTAGTAGATGTGAAGAGATCTTTCCCCCTTCTGACTAGCCCAGTTAACTAACAACAGGCCTAAGGGCGATAATAACTTCCCAGCTTATAGCCTCCTACATAGTTGGGTTTTACCGTAACGAGAAACTTATGTGGTTCTCACTCGTCACATGAGTGCTTGACAAGTACTAGTTTCAACCACGCCACCAGATTATGATTTAAGCATATTAATGTCAACATATTCATTAAGGGAATCAAATTAAAGCTCTGTTCAAGAGGAATTCTTCTGCCAGAACAATAATTCCCTCAGGTACCCCATTATTGAGATAGGGCGTCGAATGTATTGTTAATTTGCTTCACCCAGACTGCTCCACTGAGCTGGCTCGCGCAATACATTCCGTCTGGTCTGCTGAACACTGGCCTCAGCTTAATCTAGGTCACAGTACACACACAGGCTTACTACACAGTTAGCATGCCTGGTCGAGACTCAACTAACGGCTGGTGTCCGCTGACCCGAGGTCAACATGTAAATATCGGTCAGAGCACAGGATACGGCGCAACTGGCCGGCCTGGTCAAGAATTGACCCACAACGAAAATACAAACTTTAGTTAAGCGATGTCAAGTATAAAAGTGTGTTACATTTAAAGCTTAGGAACAACTATGCAACAGTCATCGACCCGGTAGGTTCATCAAGCTCTGGGCCGTAGGTCCCCTCTGGGGCCCCAAAAGGTACATCATGATACAACTGACCAAAGACACGGCCTCTCGTCTCAAGGACAACAATGTCACCACTGTAGATCAATCTCTGATGCCATAATAGTTGCATAGATTACAACTGGTGGACACAGCCATGAAAGGATAGCTCAACAACAACAACCTCCGCTGTAGAACATTCGCCGGATCCCCGTGAAGTCACTAATACAACTGGCTATGGAAGCGACCTCCTTTCTTGATGACTGGCTACCGAATGGCCTCTTCGTGTCAGGTCCGGAAGAACGCACTCACGGAAACTGCCGAAAACCTCTGAGCATTACCTCACGAAAGTGAAGGCAACTCAGCATTCCCCGAGTTTTAGCAGAGTGTGCGATATACAACAGAAAGGATCTACGCACACTCATAGAGTTGCGTTATGTATCTCGGTACCCGTGGAGTTCACGACAATCCCGATTCATAACATATCTAGGACCCAGAAGACGGTCCTAACACTTTTTACTCGGAAATCCCCCTCACACCCAACTTAAAATGTGGCGTAGCCACCGAGATGGGGTGGGACAGAGTGGGTACGGTGTTGTCCCGTCTGAGACCCTCTTGCGTTTCGCGACAACTGGGTCTATTTGATGGATCTGAGAGTTCCTAAACATCCTATCATCTTGATATCACACCTATCCTACTATGACAAGAATCTTTGAGACAGGCCTTTTTCCTGGAACTCCTCGTTTTCTTTCATTAGGTGTTATCCGTATTGGTCACAGGCCATCAACCATACCAGTCAACATTCTCATTTAGCTTGTGTACTGACATACACAAGGTTTCTTACATCACCACCACCATGTCCCCACTGGTTAACATTAAAATGTATCATCCAGCATTAAATGTAACAATCACAAACAGAATATATATATATATATATATATATATATATATATATATATATATATATATATATATATATATATATATATATATATATATATATATGACAGAGAAAAATAAACATGTACATTCCTCATATATGAATAATTATAATAATCATATTAATAATACAGGAGCCAATGTTTTGGATTTCCTCATTCGTCAATCCATAAGACCAGAATAGATATTCTTCTTCCCACTTGGCTATAGAGAATAGATATTCTTCTTCCCACTTGGCTATAGAAGCGTGGGATTAGTGAACGCTGTTATATATCTCACCCACTGCTGCTATTGTAAGAAGTATCCAGTTTTTTTCTTTCAGGAAATACCTTCTGCAGCATGATAAGTGTTCGGAACATAATATTATTTCAGGTTCCTACCACCCTGATGCGGTGTGACTGAAGGCAAGTCCTGCCGGAACATTTCAATATATATCATGCGTTTTCTTTCTTTCTTGAGATTATATTCCTCAAACATGGCATTTCCCTAGCAATATTTATGAAATGATTACATGTCCATCACACATATTGTATGGTTACTAATATGTAATTAAGAGATTGTACCAAAAATTGTACGATAGCTCAGGTTACAGATTAGTAGTTAGCAAAACGATTTCTCCAACATGAACTAGTCCATAAGATGCGTTATCAATATTATGCTTCCGCATGGAGAGAAAGTTCTTGATATATGCTTAGAGTTGAATACTCTACAGTACATATAATATTTGCAGATATTTAGGCATTGATAGTGAGATAATTTCACAATGCATAGAAGAATTTAAACATAGGAACTTGAAACTGTATAGAATAGGAAGATTGACATCGACGTAAAACATGGCTGCTTAGTGGCGGCAATCAATCAAGCCTTTGTTTACAAGAATAATTGATTTAACATCTTAACTTCTTATATTAAACACAATGGTATATGTACCTTAACAAAATACATGAATACATATTAATAATGTATATTCAACATACCAAAGGCTCCAGAGATTGATGCTTTAGGGCTAAAATTGTCCTCCCCTGTGCGGGGAGGCTGGCGTGTTTCTTCTTTGTTTTTTTCTGACTGAGTGGCTACCAATCCCTTTGTTCAATCTAGTGCCCGTCTTGGCCAGGTATTTTGACTAATTTTGGTGCTTTGATTCAAAATAGGGCAACCTAAATTTGGCTATCCTCCGGGTCAGTCTAACAATGTTTTCTTCTTCCAAAAGTAAGGTACTTAAATGGTAAATATTAGGGCTTTGTATTTTTAAAGCTTCAATAATAGGAGATGGGTAGAGACGTTTTAATATACCACTCGGATGTCCCTGGAATTCCACAGCCGCATGGTAGGTTGTGTGCATGTGGTCTGTGGTCAGTTTGTAGAATGAATTGTCTGCCCAACAAATACTTGGAGAGTTTGTGTACCGACCATACAATCGCCAGGGCCTCACGTTCTAGTGTTGAGTAATGTTCCTCTGGTGGCGTGAGTTTTCTGCTGACGTATAGTACTGGATGCATGAGCTGGTTCTTTTCTAACATCAAACATCCTCCGATTCCTGTCGATGATGCGTCTACCCGGAGGTTAAATTGTCGATCCAGATTAGGGAGTATTAAATTGGGATAACTGGAAAATACCTGCTTAACCCTTCTAAGGGCGTCATCACACTGCTGTGTCCATACAACTTTGTTAGGTTTGCCCTTTTTAGTCAACTCGGACAACACTGACGTGATGGAAGAAAAGTGTTTTATAAACTTATTATAGAAGTTTGTTAACTCGAGTAAGCTGCTAACTTGCTTCTTTGTATTATGTATTTGGATATCCAGAATATTTTTCACATGTGTATCTTCTGGTTTCAGTACCCCGCTGCCAATAACATGTCCAAGGAAACTTATTTCCTCATATCCAATTTGGACTTTGGACGGCTTCACAGTCAAGTTATGTTGTCTCAAATTCTCAGAAAAGGATTCTAATCCTGCCACGTGATCTTCCATGGTTTTACTGAACGGGCAAATGTCGTCTATATAATTGATAACATCCTTAAGTCCCTGTAACAGTGTCCTCATCATCCTGACGAACGTTGCTGGTGTGTTAACTAGCCCAAACGGCATGTAATTCCACTGAAATAGCCCCTGTGGGGTGGCAAACGCTGTTAGCGGTTTGGCTGTTTCACGCATGGGTATTTGCCAGTATTCTTTTGCCAAATCCAACTTGCTAAAATACTTTGCAGAAAATATTTGCGTCAGTAAATCATCAGTACTGACCAATAGTGATGCTGTTCAATCTCCTGAAATCTATACACAATCGTAAGTTATTGTCCTTCTTCCTAATGACTACCATGGGGAACGAGTATGGGGAGTCTGATCTGGAAATTATCCCAATTTTCAGTAACTCTGTTATCTCACTGTCTACCGCTGCTCTGTAATGATGTGGGACAAGTTATGGTTTCACTCTAATTGGTTGGTCCTCTGTTAGTTTGATGTCATGTGTCATCAAGTCTGTCTTCCCTGGTATATCCGTCAGGACATCAGAGTATTTTGTAATATCTTGACTAGTCTTGCTTTGTCACTAAGTTCCGCACTGTCATTAATGAACACATCTTTCCATGTTTTTGTCTGTCTCAGTGCCACGATTGGTAAGTGCATCTGCACGTCATTGTCGCTTGATGCTTCTTCGTCATTGACAACAGAACATGCTGTCTGACTTGCCTCCTCGTCAATAATTGCCTATATGACGGGCTGTAAGGCTTCTGGTAGTGGAACGAATTGTCTTAGCATGTTAACATGATACACTTT
Organism: Cepaea nemoralis; assembly: GCA_014155875.1. Taxonomy (NCBI): domain Eukaryota; kingdom Metazoa; phylum Mollusca; class Gastropoda; order Stylommatophora; family Helicidae; genus Cepaea; species Cepaea nemoralis. Next base: position 2,326 of record JACEFZ010017134.1, on the reverse strand, counting down.
GTGTTTCACTTTCACATTCACCCTGTAGTCCACATCTGACACTTTACTGATAATTATGAATGGGCCTTGCCAAGTCACTAACAACTTATTAGATATTTCTGGCAGCAGAAGTAACACCTCCTCGTTATCTTGGAAAGAGATCAGCTTTGACTTTCTATTAGCATACTGTCTATACCTAGCCCCCGACATTTACAGGGCATCACGTGCATTCTGGCATTCGGCAATAATTCGGTCTCTAATATTCAAGAATAAGTCATACGACGAAATCGTATTACTATCGTTACTCTTCCCTGTTATTAACTCTTTAAATATGGTCATGGGGCCTCTTGGGTTTGCCCCATACAACAACTCAAATGGTGAGAATCCAGTGCTTTCTTGTGGTACTTCTCTATATGCGAACAGGATAGCTGGTAAGTTTTATCCCAATCACTTGGTTGCTCTGCAGTGACTTTAGCTAACATCTGCTTAAGGGACCCGTTAATTTTTTCACAGATTTCGTTGCTCTTGTGTGATAAACTGATGTGACAACTTGTGTAATGTTCAACAGTCTGTTCACTTCTTTCGTCATCTGAGAGGTAAATTGTCGACCATTGTCTAATAACATTTCGTTAGGGAAACCTAACCTTGAAAATAACGTTAGCAATGCTTAAAGCTACGGCTTCTGTCGTAATGTGTTTTAACTAAACTGCCTCTGGCCACCTGGTGCAAAAATCAACCATGTTCATATATACGTATGATTCCTGTTGGACATCACTGCTAATGGGCCAATGATGTCGATGGCCACTTTTTGAAACGGTCTGACCTTCAGGTCCGTAGCTTGTACCGGTGAATTTGCCATCTTTCCTTTTGGATACATTTTCCGACACGTTGTACAGGATCTAAAATATATTTTTATATCTTTGCTAAACCCTGGCCAATAAAACTGGGATAGGACTCTATGTTGTGTACGCGCTATTCCCATGTGCCCTGCGAATGGAATGTCATGCGCTGTTCTTAAGAAATAAGAAAATACACTACTTGCCTACGTGTAGTTTTGTCATCTGAAAAACGGCGAGTGACAATATTGTTCTTCATTTCGAAGCACCATCTACCCTTCTTTGATTGCCTATGTTCTACTTTACTACACCATTGGAAACATTTGTCCAGAGTAGTATCTTGTCTCTGGGAGTCACTAAATCTCTGTTTGAGATCCATTCTCACCTGCTCAGTTGTACTATTCTTGTCCTCAGTCTCGGTGTCTACTTCGCGTGTCATCTCTTCCTCAGCTATAGTATCTAATCTTGTTTGTCTTCTAGTAACTACCGCGTTGCTTCTCACCTAATATTTTTGATATCAGTGGTCGATTTCTTCTTCTGTACATTCTTTCACTGTTGGTATATTTGCAATGATCAGATCTGCAACTGGGGAGTCTAGATCACACGCTGTCACTTTTCCTGTGATAAATGGTGTTGTCACTGTGATCTAGGCCAATGGGTAAAATTCTACTGTTCCATTAAACGTTACACACTTGACCGTTTTTCCTATATCATCCGGGGGGTTTACCAAACTCTTACTCCTATGGTCGTATATCCGGAATCCCTTAGGGTTAATGCTAGACTATCATTGACTAATACATGGTGCAGCTTCAGACTCCCTCCTAAGTGTACCGATGACATCGCTGGAATGGGTGCCCACATATCAAGATAGGTTTACTGGTTGTGTCGAACAAAGGCTTACATCCCTCACAACTCTCATTGTTAAGTGTCTCAATCATTTGGGCTGCATTAGAGTGCTCAGTTTCCCCACCCGTACATTGGGAGCTGAAATTGTCCTTCTCCCCACATTTGAAACAAATGATCTCCTTTTTTCTGTTATTCTTTGGTCCACTGGATGGTTGTACATCACACTCCGCCATTTTTTGCTTCCAGCTCCCACAATTCCCCCTTTTGTATGGGTAACGTCCTGCTTTGCCAAAATGGTTGCTCCGGAAACGATAGTTTTGAAGTCCCTGTTGCTCATACCCCTGTGCTGAATCCACACTCTTCGACCTTGGTTTCATACCTGGCTTCTGATCCTGTTTAGTATAAGCTGTACAGACTATTTCCTCACCAATTTGTCTGCCAATAGAGCTGTTCGGATGTGCAGTCATGTAGTTTTGCCCAAATGGAACATTGTGTCTATGTCCTTTGGTTTGCATTCTTGAAAGAAAGCCACTACATCTGCATTACATGACGATAATATCTTATCCCTTAGCGACTAATCGACTAAGCGACTGAAATCTTTTCCAACTTCTGCAAGCTCCACCCATTTATTAAATAGTTCGTCACTGTTAAGTTGAACATTTGTT
>JACEFZ010017133.1:10000-32142 GCA_014155875.1 Cepaea nemoralis | reverse complement strand
AAACAAGTGAGGGGACAAACTAATAAACACACGTAAGGGGACAACAGTTCCAACATAGGAACTTTTAGATGCGGAAAATTCCATAGCTGGTACTGAAACAGTGGACAGCACTCTAAACAGGTGAAGTTACAGAAAGGTTTGATCTAATAAACTGACGGCAATAAATAACTGTAATGAGACAAACTCCAATAAAACAGTAAAGGACACATCTCCATAGGAAAACAATCCAAGGTAGGGACAAACTCCAATAAGTACACTTTAAGGGGACAACATTGGTATACTCATAAAGTAAGGGGACAATATCCCTATTCACACAGTAAAGGGACAGCACTCCAATAAACGCGGTAAGGGTACAGCACTCCAATAAAGACACTGCAATGGAAGAATAACACTCCAGTAAATAAACATACTGCGGCAGAGGCGATGGTTGGTGGGCCCAAACCCGTGATGGAAGCAGCTTAGAGGAAGAGTTTATTTCAACTTAGCACATTCAGGAGGGTGAAACATTAAGCTGTAAACGGGATACGTCTGTTAGGTTATATCTAGCCACCGAGGTGGGTTTGAGGAGAGAACTTGTCTTTCCCACGATCATTTAAGGTGCGGTAATATTGTTGGCAGATACACAGGGCGCGCAATGTTTGTCTCCCCGAGGGCGCGATGTCTTGTGGGCGGGCCACATTGCGATGTCAGTGTGGGATAAGTGCCATATACGAAAAATCTCACAGGTGCATATGCGAACACACAGCAGGAGAAATAAACGTCTGGAAGTCACCACCCAGGTGGGCCAGCCAGCTGTGAAGGGGGCAAAGGAGCTGAAACATCAACAATGGGGACTACTTCTGATGATCGGAAACATCATGTCCTGCTTGTTCCACAACGGAGTCTGTAACACTATGTCAAACCTACTCTACAACTTGTTAAAATTGAAAAGCTAACATAATATCTAGAACTTGAAAGCTATTATAACGTTGGATGAAGAATGACTTGCGCGATGAATTGGATTAAAGTGAGGAAGAGTTGCGCAATTCGTCGACCTCACTCTCTCTCTCTCCTGAGTCCATCTGAATCCAGTGGCAGGACAAGTCAAGACGACTGGAGACGAATACAGGTGCAGTGGATGACCATGGCGCTCTACGTGCCTTGACGTGCTCATTACGTTCCACAACGCTTTTCAGGTAAACGCCGTCTTGCCCGTTGAATCAGGAATGATTTCTTCCGCGCAGTTTGCATATATCTATTATAATAACTTGAGAAGTTAACATAATAAATAGAACATGAAAACATACAACGACAAATAAAAGAGATAACAGGATAGAGCTGGAGATAATCGTGCATGACATGCAAACTATGAGCATAACACCTGTCGACAGATAATTCCACAGGTGTGTGTTTACTCATCTGTTCCACATGCCCATGTCCTTACGCAATGAGGTTACACACAATGTACTTCTTATTACGCCGTACTTTCACACACAATAAACGTGACACTACGTTGTGAGTTGACCCACAATGTACTTATCATTACACAGTGAGTTCACACACAATGAACGTGACATTACGTTGTGAGTTGACATATAGTGGACGTGACATTACGTGGTGATTTCACACGCAATGAATGTACCATTACGTGATAAGTTTACACACAATGGAAGTGACAATACGTGGTGAGTTTACACACAATGGAAGTGACATTACGTTGTGAGTTGACACACAATGTACTTATCATTACGTGGTGAGTTCACACACAATGAACGTGACATTACGTTGTGAGTTGACATATAGTGGACGTGACATTACGTGGTGAGTTCACATGCAATCAATGTACCATTACGTGATGAGTTCACACACAATGGAAGTGACATTACGTGGTAGTTTACAGACAATGAACGTGAATTACGCGTTGAATGTACACATTATGAGCGTGACATTACTTGGTGAGTTCACAAACAACAACTTTGTCATTAGTGATGAATTTCACACACACCGGGTGTGTGATTACATGCTGAGTTCAAAAACAGTGATTCAATGGATCGGTCTCGCCCACAGGAAATGGCTCATCAGAGATAGTCTATTTGAGCGAGTGTTTTGATTGTTATTGATTTATTTTAATGCTTCCTTTTGCTCAGGTGGCAGGAACACTGGTGTACCGAGTTATTTTCGGCTGGTATATTATCCCTTGCGTCTAATGTTGTATGTTAAGTACTGCCTCGTCCATAGGTCACGTCAACATGACCCCTCGTTTCAGTGAGAGCAGACATATTTATCTATCCATCTTTATTTTCACTGTCTGTCTGTCTGTCTGCCTGCCTGCCTGCCTGTCTGTCTGTCTGTCTGTCTGTCTATCTGTCTGTCTGTCTGTCTGTCTGTCTGTCTGTCCGTCCGTCTGTCTGTCTGTCCGTACGTCTGTCCGTCCGTCCGTCCGTCTGTCTGTCTGTCTGTCTGTCTGTCTGTCTGTCTGTCTGTCTGTCTGTCTGTCTGTCCTGTCTGTCTGTCTAGCTTCTATTTCTCCTGATCTTTTCACCTTTTCTCTCCCCTCTCTCTATCTCCTTTTCTCCTTCTCTCACCCTTTCCCCAGTTTTCAAAAGTAAATGTCTGGAAATCAAGAGAGAGCGAGATACATCACACACAAAAATCAAGTCTTCACTAATTACTCCAGACTAAGGAATAAAGTTAAATATAATATTCCTAGGATGCAGAAGCCGGCCTCCGTGGCGAGAGGTTTTCGGACCCGGATTCGCAATCCTGCTTACCCGAGTTCGAAACATAGCTGCTCGCGACTTAGCAGCAGACCGCGTTGCGCTGGGTTTTAACGAATTACTATGGGGGCCTGTCGTTCAAAAAGCAATGGTAAACTACTGAATGCAAAAGTTGCCAAGACATCAACAACAACAGTAAATTGCTGGTGTTGACAGCGATGTCCTATAAAGGATATACAAAACAGGGGGATGCAGAAATATAAATGTTAAAAACTGATTACAGTTTAAATAAACAGCACACATATTTGGAAGGCTATTAACGTCATGTACGTTTACTGTCATCATTTTGCCACGGCTTAATGTACCAACAATACTAGGCTCATCGTGTCATTCATGTACGTTTACTGTCATCATTTTGCCACGGCTTAATGTACCAACAATACCAGGCTCATCGTGTCATTCATGTACGTTTACTGTCATCATTTTGCCACAGCAAATGCACCAACAATACCAGACTCATCATCCCATTTAAGTTTACTGTCCTCTTTCTGCCACGGTAAATGTGCCAACAGTATTCCTGTTTATAATCTCATTTTGATTGCTTCTGAAGTATGCAAATATCTCTCAAATCTCAAAGCAACAAATTCACATGGCCTAGATGGTATCATTAATAGAATTCTTTGCTGTATTGCACAAGTACCAGTACTAGTAATCGTGATGACGGAGTTAATCCTGACTGTGTTACCAAGGAAATCCCCTGTGTCAGACTAAGAAACAGAGTGAGAATAGCAACGTGGAATGTGAGAAGTCTGTATGAGGGAAAGCTTAAAGTAGTGTGTGATGAGATTGAGAGGTTAAACATTCAAATTTTAGCAATTAGTGAACATCGCTGGAGCGGCAAGGGACATTTTACAACTGAAATTGGAAGTATTTTCATTTGTTCTGGTAGAGATGTCGGAGGCCAGAGTGGAGTGGCATTTTGTTTAGATAAGACAACTGCAAAAGATTAAATGGGATATAATCCAGTTAGTGATAGAATCCTCACTATTAGACTTAAAGGCCGTCCAAAAAAACACAACTCTCATACATATATATGCACCTACTTCAACAGCAGAGGAGGACGAAATTGAAGATTTTTACAACACACTACAAGACACATTAAATAAGATTGGTCATAATGATATAGCAATAATAATGGGAAATTTTAATGCAAAAGTAGGTGCAAGAAGAGCTGAAAATGAGAGACACGTTTTAGGAAAATTTGGATAAGGAAATTGAAATGATGCAGGTGACAAATTAATTGAATTTTGCACAGAAAATGAGTTAACGATAGCCAACACGCTTTTTAAACAACATCCAAGAAGACTCTTCACATGGAAGTCTCCAGACAGTTTTACCAAAAATCAGATAGATTACATTTTAATACAAAGAAGATGGAGATCAAGCATAACATCTGCAAAAACCCTACGAAGTGCAGACTGTGATACAGATCATCAGTTATTGGAAGCAGATCTGAAATTAAAACTCAAAAAGCTTACCCGAGGACCAAGGCCACTTCGTTTTGATCTCACAAAAATACCAGATGCATACAACATAGAAGTTAGGAATCGCTTTGGGGTCTTGATGTTTGTACAAGAAGAAATGACATCTGATGAACTGGCAGTACAAGCTAGCGATATCTTGATAACTGCAGCCAAAGATTTCATTCCGACCAAGAAAAAGCAACTTAAGCCATGGATTGCATCAGACACGTTAGAATTAATAAAACAACGAAGGGAGCTGAAACAGAAAGGAGATGAATCCGATAACAGCAGGATGAAGTATAAATATTTAGCTCAAGAAATAAGAAAGAACACAAGCAAGGACAAAAATCAATATATACAAGATTGCTGTACCAGAATAGAGCAATATCATAAGACTGGAAGAGATTATGAAATGATCAAAGAAATGAAGTTATTGACAAGAAATGCTCAACCTCAATTGAATGTTATCTGTGACAAGATGGGAAATACCTTAACAGAATCTAGACAAATTCTAGAAAGATGGCAGGAGTACTGCAGTGGAATGTATGATATGAGTGACAGTGAGGATATGAATGCGATACACGAGCCAATGACAACAGCAGAGACAGAACTTGAACCCTCATTAGATGAAATTGCTTGGGCTATAAAGAACCTGAAGAATTGTAAATCACCTGGATGTGATGAGATACCAGCTGAACTAATTAAAGCGGGAGGAGAAGAAAGCATACACATATATCATGCATTATGTACACAGATTTGGAAATATGGTATATGGCCAAAAGATTGGAAGAGAACTACCTTCATTCCAATACTAAAAAAGGGCAACCTGAAATTATGCACCAACTATAGACCTGTTGCGCTGATCAGTCATTGTCATATATTTTTGAAGGGAGTGGGAGATCACTGTAGTGCATGCCCCATTTCTAACAAAAGAAGTAGAGCCCCATCCTCTTCTATCTTCAATAACCCCAGAATATGAACCTTGGGTTATCTGCAGGCCTCGTTCTATTAAGTAGTCTAGGAGATATAGATTATGGCCCTGGTGAGAATAATGATTACTAACTGGGATTCTGCCCCTTCTCCAAGGATTCTGTAGCTCTGGAGCCCCCTTTTTTTGGTTATCAAATCTGAGGAAAGTCTGGAGAATTTTCTCAGCCTGATTTAGATGAAGAAAACATGGATATTGAGCAGTTGATAGATCTAGAGTCTTCTCTCCCCCATTTTAGTTAGTCATTATGAGTGGATTTATTTTTAAACAATCAAACACATAATCAATCACATTAGATTCTGACAACCTGATGTACAAAGAAGCTGGTGACTCACAGATAGGTTTGAACTGATAAATTAACAGAAGGTCAATTCATGTTAATCATTTATTGACTGGGCCCGAGCCGTCTGGCCAGTACACACATCTCTATTGTGATTTACACAAGATATATTAGAAAAGTTGCATATTGGACCATTGTCACAGACCATCAATAAACAAGCATCAATATATGAGAGGTCAACAAGTGTGAAAACATAGTAAACATTTTGATGTTGTACATGTTAAGTGTGAAGATGATGAATCAACAATTAAATATCAGTTTCCTGAAATTGGGTGTGGTGTGTACCAATTAGAAAGGTAACCTGGTGACTGGAAGATTTGGTAAGCCAGGGTCCATTGACTGATGGATCCACTTCAGGTATGCCCGTATAGCTCCTCTGAAGGCCTCCCCATACTTTGATCATGGCCAAGTCATCTTCCATCTCACTGTGGTTCATCTCTTTCTCTCGGCTTCCCTCTTTCAGGTCTGATTTAGGTGGTTAGTTTGCTGATGTGTTGGGTGGTTGTTGGTATGTAGCCACCAAGAATCACTGATGAATATTCACATATATATGTACATTCCTACCAATACAATATTCTAAAAGCAGGTCAGAAGAAATCTAAATTCCTGAAGTAGGAACTAGTTCCCCTCCCCTTCTTTTTTCTCTAAGCTAGTGTTGGGTTAATTTGGGGTGGTCAGAGTTTATCACACTGTGTACAACCTTGTATCAACTGGTTCCTGCTGTATGTAAGTTCTCATTTGACCTGGGGTCAGTGAACGTGTACAGTAAGACAGTGACAAGAGTGAGAATGTGTCAAGATGCATGTAAATAAATGACATACATTTATAACATTTCTTCCACTCAATGGTGTTTATAGTGTGTATAAATAATTCTCTGTGTTTTCCCAATTAACCAACTTCTTCTTCTTCTGTGTCTAATAACTCTCTCCCATTATCTGTTGTTGTTGTGATGTCGAGTGTTGGGTTGTGTGGTGATGAGTGGTGTTGAGTGGTGTTGTGTTTTAAGTTATGTTGAGTAATGAGTTAAGTTCACTTCGTGTGATAGAGTTCCGCGAAGCTCAACTCTTCTGATGTAATGCAGTTCATAAGTGCTCTTATCTAATTAAAATTTGACATAAATATAAATATTTATCCTTCAAACCCTATCCATTCAATAGATGGAGCAGAAAGAAAAGATTGGATTTCTCTCTCAACTTTCTAAATTGAAAATAGACATAGATAAGTCTGTTTTAAAACAAGGCACCTATTCTAGTACACGAACTGTCGTTTTAGCTGTAGTTAGTTAGTTAGTTAGTCGACAGATCATCCTCGTTGCACATCGGACCATTCAGTCCATAAGTCCTCGGATCCCCTCCTCAGAAAATCCCGCAGCGTGTAGCGGCTAACGACGACAGTTCTGTGTTGGTTTATCAATCTTCTTTGGCTTCCTGCGTAGTGTTCTTGTTTGGTCATCCCTCTTTTAATTTGCTGCTCTCGCAGTCTGGCCATTGTTGTAGATTCACAGTCATCACTTAGTTCTTGCAAAAGTCTCACTTCTCGTAGAGCATTCAGAATGTCAGCCTGGTCCATGGCGCGTCCGCCCTCCACAGTAGCCTCACCTGCGAGCTTGTCAGCCCGCTCATTTCCTTGTACTCCCGCATGACCTGGCACGAAGATGAAACTAATCTTTGCCAGCCGAGACCGCTCCAGAGGCAGCAACCATTCTCTTCGGATCGACCCCTCCTCTATCCTCTTGATCATGTTCATTGAGTCGCTAAGGAAACAAGCCCTAGTGAATGTCTGTGTCTCGAGCCATGTTATTGCTTTACTTACTGCCATGACTTCCATGGTCAGGCTACTTGTGGTTTCAGTGAAAGCACCAGAGTCCTCCTTCACAATTCTCCCTCCGGCCCGAGCTGTAAAGGCCCATGAGCTTCTCACATGTCGGACGACCGACCCATCTATGTAGATGACCGCGTCACTGTCTAGCGAATTCTCGAAAATCAACGCTTGTACTTCAGCCTCCACAGCAGCCGGATTTTCTTGTCTGCATTTTCTATCTAGTTGGATGCAAACTGAAAAGGATGTGCAGAAGTCTGTTGGCACTTGCACCCACTCCTCGCCAGGTCTAAGTCCTCAAGTGAACACACCTGTTGAAGAATGTCTTCGGCTTGACCCATCCACGACCGTCCTCTTTTTAACCTGCTGCCCTTCACCTTCCTAATTTCACTATGCAGTGGATGCTGTGTGTTTGCGTTAATTCTGAGGTAGGCGCGTGCCCTGCAAACTTGCATTCTCTCTTCAATGGTTGGAAAATCAAGAAGGTAGCGCATCGCCCTGCATGCTGTATCTCTTGTACATCCAAGAATAATGCGCATAGCTTCATTCTGTATCCTTTCCATCCTTTCTATCTGCTTATGGCTGAGAGTCAGGTTTTAGCTGTAGGTAGTGATAGCATTTTTTATCAGTGTCTGCTGAAATGCACAAGATTGCTTTAGAATCATCACTTCGTACAGTTGTTCAGAATAGAATGGAGTAGTATAATGCACTTCCCAAAGTTAATAATTATCTTTAAGAATATCAGAGATTGCAGTTTCATCGAAGAGAGTATTAGAGTGTCAGTTTGCCCGGGAACGGCTCTGCGTCGTCAGAATCTACAGTCGAGCATTTTTACATTTCAGAGGTTTTAATGAATGATAATACATTTCAATTGACATTACAATCACTGGATACCATTTCTTGATACCTGATACATCGGGTTCTTAGTCTAATCTCGGGAATTACAAGCTTTCCTCGGATCTAGACACTCCGCAATCCCATGTTTGAAAATTTGATCACACCAGCTTCTCAAGTCTGGTCATCAGGCTGGTTGCAGAAAAAGTGCGGGCTTACCATATTCTGATGAAATATTAACATATGCAAAACATGCGTTGGCGCGAAAGCGGGGTCACATGTCTCCTCCTATCCAATGGGTTTCCGAGCTTTGTCTGATGAAATCTTTCTAAGAATCCACGTCATCTGTCACTTATGCAGTTCCAGTTTCGATGTTAAATTTTAAGTCCTAGTTCCAGTTTGCGGTTGTGTAGTCAATTGTTTTATTATTTCCTCTTCTTGGCTTGCGGTCTTGTTAACTGAATAATGGTGGTTAGCCATTATGCTACATGGCCCCACCCCAGATTGTTCTACGCTATGGAACTATGTTTCCAACATTTTCAGTTATCAAGCTGTTCCCATTTTTCCTCCCTTGTATTCTCTTCTGCATCTGATTGACCTGGTTCATCAGGCACTGGGTGTCGACTCAGGAAGTCCGCTCCCACATTCATTTTCCCAGGAACATACTCAACCTGGAACGAGTAAGGTTGAAGAAGCAGCGACCACCTCATAAGTCGGGCATTCAGAGTCTTAGATGCTGCGAGAAACATGAGTGGTTGATGGTCACATTGCACTGTGAAGTGTTTGCCATATAGGTATGCCTGAAATTTCTGTACACTCCATACGAGCGCAAGACATTCTCTCTCGATAGTACTGTAATTTCTCTCTGCTGCATTCAATTTCCTGCTAGCATAGGCTACAGGGAATAGCTCTGATGGTACATCTCCCTTTCTCTGCAACAGCGCTGCCCCAATTCCTATGTTACTGGCATCGGTGCGCAGCACGAATGGTTGGTCGAGGTCTGGTAGATGTAAGACTGGATGAGCAGTTAATGCCTGCTTTAGTGCTGTGAAAGCTCTCTCACAGTCAGCTGACCAAGTGACTTTCTCTGGTTTACCCTTTTTGGTAAGATCCGTTAAAGGTGCTGACAGAGTATTGAAGTCCTTGATGTATTTTTGATAGAATCCACATAAGGATACAAATGATCTTACATCCTTCTTTGTTTTTGGACGAGGTGCTCTCTGGAGCTTGTCCACATTTCCCTCTTGTGGAGTTATCAGTCCATGAGATATCTTATGACCTAGAAAGTCTTGGAATCCTATCTGACACTTCTTTGGTCTAGCCGTCAATCCAGTTTCTCTGAGGCGCCTGAACAAAAGATGCAGGGTTTCTACATGCTCTTCAAATGTTTCAGTGGCTATCAGGATGTCATCCATGAAGTGACTGATGTCTGCATGCTGTAGTGGGTCAAGTAATTTTCTCATCATACGTGTAAAGACGCTGGGAGCATTACTTAATCCGAATGGAAGAACGTTGAACTCATAGTGTCCTCCAGGCGTGCTGAAAGCTAACCATGGTCTAACTTCCGGTTTTACAAGAATCTGATAATATCCCTTACTGAGATCAATCCTAGTAAAGTACTTAGCTCGGTTGAGTGCTGTGAAGAGTTTATTCTGATCAGGCAGAGGTTCTGCTTGGAATTCAATAATAGCATTGAGCTGTCGATAATCGATGCACAATCTATGTTCTCCGCTTGGCTTTCTCAATAAGACGACGCTAGCACTGTAAGGTGATTCAGATGGTGAGATTATTCCTGCAGTGAGCAGCTGTTGTATTTCTTCCTCTAAAGTCTTTTGCTTTGCATAAGGAACTGGGTAAGTCTTGACTCGCACAGGCACTGTGTCATTTAACTTCATGTCAAATTCCTCAAAATCAGTTCTTCCTGGCTTATCAATAAGTACTTCTGCATATTTTGCCATAAGTTCCCTAATCTGCTTTTGCTGATCATTTGTTAAGTTGGGATTAATTTCCACATCCTTACAGGTCTCTTTGGCTTGCAGTTGGCACTCGACTCCCATTGTTGATCCTTCTTCGACTTCAGCAGCCACATTCATGGCTATCAGATGTGCTGGTTCGGTGGTTGAGGGTCTTTCATGAAACTTCTTCAAGAGGTTTATGTGAAATACTTTCATCTTGCCTTTGACTGAAATTCTGTAGTTGGTACGTGAGATCTTCTCCGTCACTACATAAGGTCCTCTCCATCCTATCTGCAGCTTATTCTGACTGGTTGGAAGCAGCAACATCACCTTCTCTCCTACCTCTAACTCTCTATCCTTTGCCTTGCGGTTGAAGTGACGAGCAATTCTTCGTCTGGTTTGACGTAGATTGACATTAGCTTGTTTCCAACTGTGTTGTAAACGATTTTTCAACTCGGCAACATATGTAGATGCAGTCACGACTGTATCATCTGTAGTATTATCAGTCCATGTTCGAAGTAACGCCCCCAGTGGTCCCTTGATCGGTCGTCCAAACAACAATGTGGCTGGAGCAAAACCTGTTTAGTGATGGGGTACTTCCCTGTAAGCGAATAAAGCTGCGGGGAAATACAAGTCCCAATCCTCTGTCTTCACCTGGGCAATTTTGCGCAGGATACTAATCAATGTCCCGTTCCACCTTTCCACAAGTCCATTTGACTGAGGGTGATATGGTGAACTGAAGATATGGCCTGCATGAAAAAGTCTGAAGGTCTCTTCCATGAGCTTACCACGAAACTGTGAACCGTTGTCCGTCAAGATCCTTTGTGGGAATCCTAGACGTGTGAATATTCCTAATAATGCACCAGCGACGTGTTTGGAGACACAGCTGGGCATAGGAACTGCTTCGGCCTACATGGTTGTTGTGTCCACAAGCGTTAATATGAATCGGTTTCGCCTCTTCGGTGCTGAGAGAAGTCCGATTATGTCTACAGCCACTTTCTCAAATGGAATTCCAGTGATTGGCGATTCACCCAACATTGCCGGTGGTGTCCGGTGTTTTGGTGATACTTTCTGACACTGTGGGCATGATTTTACAAACCGTTGTATGTCTGAATTCATCCCTGGCCAAAAGTAGTGAGTGGTAATCCGCTGTGTAGTAGCGTTGATACCCATGTGCCCACTGAATGGTAGACTATGTCCCATCTCTAAGATCTGAGTCCTGTATTGAGTTGGTACAACAAGTTGATTAAACTCTTGTCCAGCTCGTCCTGCTTTTCTGTAAAGAAGTGCTGACTTCATGAACAGATCACCTTTACGTAGAGGTAAATGTGATTTTGGCAGTTTTCTGAAGCAGGGTTCCAAGGTGCTGTCGGCTTCTTGTGCCCTCTTCAGTTCCTCCGTTCGAGGGATTGGCTTAGTTGTTTCTGGAGTTTTTGTTGCCTGGGATCGAGTGGTCATGGTCGCCATCGCCACAGGTTGAACAGGTTCTCCTAGAACGATAAATCTACGGCCGAGGATTACGGGATATATCGGATCGTCCAAGACTGCTGCCTTGATTGTCCCAGTGACATACCGCAAGGCTATGTTCACTTTTTCCACTGGAAGAGACATATTTGTTGAACTCTTCAGTGGTCCCTGCAATTCCACTATTTCCTCTGTCACCTGTTCAGGGTGAACTAAGGATGATGAGACAACACAGTCATACGATAATCCAGTATCATATAAACAGGTAGTCTTAAATCCATTTAGCAAGATGGATTCAACACCCGGAATACGAGATGAGGTGTCTTCATGAGGTGTCTGTTTGGATGTTTCACCAGTGCTCACTTTTTTCTCTTTTCGGTTGGCCAAACAGGCCGCTGTGTGTGGAGGTGGCTTTTTCCTGCAATTCTGAAATGTGTGACCTCTAATTTTGCAATGGGTACATAATGGTTTGTCCTCCTTCGGTGCTGTTTGGGCTGTGTTTTGAGTGTTTTTCTGGGATTTCCCATTTTTCTTGGTATCTACAGTGTTTTCACCCTCTTTTGGCTGTGGAGTTTTGTTTTGAGAGGGGGTGTTGTTCGAACGTCCCTTTCCTCCCATCTCCTTCTGAGATTTCTCAAATCTCTCTGCCAGGATGATTATAGTTTCTAGGCGGTCAGCCCCGTTTTGGGTTAAGAATGCCTTCATTTCGTTCTGCATTTTCCCCTTGATCTGATCAATGATGATCATTTCACGGAGTCCTTCAAAACTTTCCTCAAATCCTCCCAAGCAAGTCCATCTTTGTATGTATGACTTCAGTCTTTCAACTAGTTGCGCGTAACTCTCACCCGGATCCTTCCTTGCGGCTTTGAATCGAGCTTTGTAAGAATCCCCGTCCACTTCGAATCGGCTCAAGAGTGCCTTTTTCAGTGTTTCGTATTCTTGTTGTTCCTCACGAGTAAGTCTTGAGAACACTTCATACGCGGTGGATCTTAAGGCCTGCGCTAACTTCGTCGCCCATCTACTTTCTTCAAGCCCACAGCTGACAGCCATTGCCTCGAAGCGTGATAAAAATCCTTCGATGTGGTCAGTCTGTTCATTAAAGGGTTCCAGAAGAAATGACATAGCTCCTGAATTAAGGTGAGAGACGTGAGGAGGTGGTTCTGTCACTGGCGATCCTGATGAGGTTGAGGGTGTAGGACCACTCCCTTTCTCTATTCTCCGGATCTCCACTTCAGTCTCCATTCTCCTCAACTCCAGTTGGTGTTGACGCTCTCTCTCCTTATCTTCCATTCAGCCTGTAGTCGTTTCTCTTTCTCCTCCAATTCTGCTTGAAATCGTTTCTCTTTCTCCTCCAATTGTGCTTGAAGTCGTTGTTCCCTCTCAGCCAATTCAGCCTGAAGCTGTTTTTCCCTCTCAGCCAATTCAGCCTGAAGCTGTTTTTCTTTGAGAGCCAATTCCGCTTGCAGTCTTTCTCTTTTGTCGAATGGATCTGAAACATAGTTAGCTAGCTCAGGGCCATCTAACCCGCATTCCCTACCTGTTTCTGTTATTTGGGCTCTAAACTTTGCAGTTTCCACCATGCCTAGAATTTATTGCTTTGTTCTGCCTAAAAAATATAATTGCAGTTAGTCTGATCCGCGTAAGCTTGTCAGTCCCTGATCTGCAAATATACAACAGAGCATGTGCAATATTAAAAACACCCTATGTTATGTCTGTCTGTCAATGCTGGAAAAGCCAAAGGCAGCAGGCATTGAAGTACCCAGAATTAATTCCTAGTAAAGAAAAGAATCTGAAATTAGTCACAGAGTTTTCCCAACGGATAAGATTTTCCGGTGGTTGATGAAATGCTGTTAAGTTCAGACTCCACAGGAAAAGAACACCTTCTCTGGAAGAGAAGTAGTGTTGGTATAGTAGATACACACTATATATTTCTCCTGGAGCACCTTTTTCTGAAGTATACCTATTTGAAAGAGGTCCCCTTCTTCAGGAGGGATGATCAGTCACCTAGTCTTATTTATCTGTAAATGTCCTTCATATCATGTGGCTGTCAATCAATATAAGAAAATGACAATGTTCAAAATCTAAAGATATTGTGATTGTTTTGTGTAACTTTTTAATTACACAATGTATTATTTAATTGTTTAATTTATTTATGGGAACCA
Source organism: Cepaea nemoralis (assembly GCA_014155875.1). NCBI lineage: Eukaryota > Metazoa > Mollusca > Gastropoda > Stylommatophora > Helicidae > Cepaea > Cepaea nemoralis. Next base: position 18,362 of record JACEFZ010017133.1, on the reverse strand, counting down.
TCCAGGACGTAGCCATCCCAATATGTCATATATTTTTGAAGGGAGTGGGAGATCACTGTAGTGCATGCCCCATTTCTAACAAAAGAAGTAGAGCCCCATCCTCTTCTATCTTCAATAACCCCAGAATATGAACCTTGAGTTATCTGCAGGCCTCGTTCTATTAAGTAGTCTAGGAGATATAGATTATGGCCATGGTGAGAATAATGATTACTAACTGGGATTCTGCCCCTTCTCCAAGGATTCTGTAGCTCTGGAGCCCCCTTTTTTTTGGTTATCAAATCTGAGGAAAGTCTGGAGAATTTTCTCAGCCTGATTTAGATGAAGAAAACATGGATATTGAGCAGTTGATAGATCTAGAGTCTTCTCTCCCCCATTTTAGTAAGTCATTATGAGTGGATTTATTTTTAAACAATCAAACACATAATCAATCACATTAGATTCTGACAACCTGATGTACAAAGAAGCTGGTGACTCACAGATAGGTTTGAACTGATAAATTAACAGAAGGTCAATTCATGTTAATCATTTATTGACTGGGCCCGAGCCTTCTGGCCAGTACACACATCTCTATTGTGATTTACACAAGATATATTAGAAAAGTTGCATATTGGACCATTGTCACAGACCATCAATAAACAAGCATCAATATATGAGAGGTCAACAAGTGTGAAAACATAGTAAACATTTTGATGTTGTACATGTTAAGTGTGAAGATGATGAATCAACAATTAAATATCAGTTTCCTGAAATTGGGTGTGGTGTGTACCAATTAGAAAGGTAACCTGGTGACTGGAAGATTTGGTACGCCAGGGTCCATTGACTGATGGATCCACTTCAGGTATGCCCGTATAGCTCCTCTGAAGGCCTCCCCATACTTTACTCATGGCCAAGTCATCTTCCATCTCACTTGTGGTTCATCTCTTTCTCTTGGCTTCCCTCTTTCAGGTCCGATTTAGGTGGTTAGTTTGCTGATGTGTTGGGTGGTTGTTGGTAGGTAGCCACCAAGAAACACTGATGAATATTCACATATATATGTACATTCCTACCAATACAATATTCTAAAAGTAGGTCAGAAGAAATCTAAATTCCTGAAGTAGGAACTAGTTCCCCTCCCCTTCTTTTTTCTCTAAGCTAGTGTTGGGTTAATTTGGGGTGGTCAGAGTTTATCACACTGTGTACGCCTTGTATCAACTGGTTCCTGCTGTATGTAAGTTCTCATTTGACCTGGGGTCAGTGAACGTGTACGGTAAGACAGTGACAAGAGTGAGAATGTGTCAAGATGCATGTAAATAAATGACATACATTTATAACATTTCTTCCACTCAATGGTGTTTATAGTGTGTATAAATAATTTTCTGTGTTTTCCCAATTAACCAACTTCTTCTTCTTCTGTGTCTAATAACTCTCTCCCATTATCTGTTGTTGTTGTGATGTCGAGTGTTGGGTTGTGTGGTGATGAGTGGTGTTGAGTGGTGTTGTGTTTTAAGTTATGTTGAGTAATGAGTTAAGTTCACTTCGTGTGATAGAGTTCCGCGAAGCTCAACTCTTCTGATGTAATGCAGTTCATAAGTGCTCTTATCTAATTAAAATTTGACATAAATATAAATATTTATTCTTCAAACCCTATCCATTCAATAGATGGAGCAGAAAGAAAAGATTGGATTTCTCTCTCAACTTTCTAAATTGAAAATAGACATAGATAAGTCTGTTTTAAAACAAGGCACCTATTCTAGTACACGAACTGTCGTTTTAGCTGTAGGTAGTGATAGCATTTTTTATCAGTGTCTGCTGAAATGCACAAGATTGCTTTAGAATCATCACTTCGTACAGTTGTTCAGAATAGAATGGAGTAGTATAATGCACTTCTCAAAGTTTATAATTATCTTTAAGAATATCAGAGATTGCAGTTTCATCGAAGAGAGTATTAGAGTGTCAGTTTGCCCGGGAACGGCTCTGCGTCGTCAGAATCTACAGTAGAGCAATTTTACATTTCAGAGGTTTTAATTAATGATAATACATTTCAATTGACATTACAAACACTGGATACAATTTCTTGATACCTGATACATCGGGTTCTTAGTCTAATCTCGGGAATTACAAGCTTACCTCGGATCTAGACACTCCGCAATCCCATGTTTGAAAATTTGGTCACACCAGCTTCTCAAGTCTGGTCATCAGGCTGGTTGCAGAAAAAGTGCTGGCTTACCATATTCTGATGAAATAGTAACATATGCAAAACATGCGTTGGCGCGAAAGCGGGGTCACATGTCTCCTCCTATCCAATGGGTTTCCGAGCTTTGTCTGATGAAATCTTTCTAAGAATCCACGTCATCTGTCACTTATGCAGTTCCAGTTTCGATGTTAAATTTTAAGTCCTAGTTCCAGTTTGCGGTTGTGTAGTCAATTGTTTTATTATTTCCTCTTCTTGGCTTGCGGTCTTGTTAACTGAATAATGGTGGTTAGCCATTATGCTACAGTCATGCAAGTAAAATTCTACTAAAAGTCATAATGCGAAGACTTCGTAAGAAAATGGAAGAAGAGATTAACGTGGTTCAAGCTGGATTTAGACAAGGAAGAGGAACAAGAGATCACATATTCAACATGCGTTTAATAATAGAATGAATCACTGAAAAACGAGAAGTAGGTTGAGAGCTTTACCAAAGCACAACTACAAAAAACAATGGACGTTGCGGCCAAAGCCTTCGTCAGCACAGAACAAACAAACAAAAATAGATTAACTAATATACGATCGACACTACATGAATGTATAAATATCAACTCATCTGTGTCCTAGCTTGAGACGGCTATCCATGGGTGGAATCATAATAATAGAGAAGTGCAGAGAATTTAATGTAAACCTATTCTCATGTTTTGTGGATTATTCAAAGGCATTTGACTGCGTACAACATAAGAAACTTTGGGAAATCATGAGGAATATGGGCTTTCCATCACATGTAGTACAACTCATAACAATGCTCTATCTAGACCAACAATCAGCAGTTAGAATAGATGGCGAGACATCAGATTGGTTTGACATCAAGCAAGGAGTCCGTCAGGGCTGCGTGCTGTCACCCTATCTGTTTAACCTGTACGCCGAAAATATAATGAGAAATGTAAGAGATGATATAAACAGGGAGCTATATGATGCCCTAAATATCGGCGGTCATGACATACCAGAGATTCGATATGCTGATGATACAGTATTACTATCCACAACACAGAATGGCATAGACACTTTAATAGCCTCAACCCAATTGAATAGTGAAAATCACAACTTATATCTTAACATAGCAAAAACAAAGATAATGCATACAGATAAAACTACTATAGAGAAAGAAATATACTTTAATGGGGAATAATTGGAGGTGGTGGAAAATTTTGAATATCTTGGGTCATTGATTACCAACAACGTTGTCACAATGTAAGAAATTAAACGGCGACTATATATTGCTCTTCAAAGACAACAACAGAATAAATTATGGAATGGGACAGACAGAACTAAAAAAATTATATTTTTAAGATCATGCATCTTTCCCATTGCAACATACGCCTGTGAGACATGGACACTTACTAAACAAGCTGAACAGCGCATAAACGCCTTTGAATATTAATGTTATAGACGAGTTCTAAGAATATCTTGGGTAAAGAAAAGAACAAATGCATCCATACTTCAAGAGTTGAATATTGAAGAACGTTGGCTATTAAAGACGATAAAACAAAGCAAATTCAAATACTTGAAACGTCACGAAAGTTTGGAGAGAACAATAATGGAAGGGTATATGCCTGGGAAGAGAGGAAGAGGAAGGCCAAAGAGAAGATGGGTGCAGGATGTGGCGGATGATCTCCAGATGGGTGTATCAGACGCGGGACATCTTGCTTATGATCGAGAGGTTTTCCGGAAGGTTGTTATGGGAGCGAGGTTCTGCAAAGGGCATGCTACTGAATGAATGAATAAATTGCACAAGTCATGTGTGAGTCCTTAACGTTCATATGGAGCCGTCTCCGTAACGATGGCGTTGCGGACGCGATTCGTAATACCGCTTTCCCGCGTTCGAAACACAACGGTGGCCGATTTGGCAGCAGACAGTCTTGCGCTAGTTTTAAGGTGTTGGTATGGGAGCCGGTCGTTCAGAAAGCAATGGAGAACTACTGAAAGTAAAATCAAACTTGCCAAGATATCAACAACGGCAGTAAAATGCTGGTGTTGACTGTAACGTCCTGTAAAGGATATGCAACTATTAAAAAAAAAAACGTTCACATATTATCAATATCTCGTCAAATAAAATAAAAAAAAAACTACGTTCTAACTACATTTAAAGTTGCTAAACTTTATCTCTGCTTAAAATTGGCGCATATGGTAAAACGCGTCTTGGGCAATTATAACTGCTTTCCGTACTTTCCACGCTATCAAAGCCATGATTTCATTACACACATAAAATAACATTTACAGCATTTAATCAAAAACGATCTAACAATTGACAGTCCATCAGTGTTTCCATCTACATTTTCTTGCCATACGGCTTTAACAAAAATAACCAATAACTGGCATTTTAAGATCATGAATGGCAACATCTGTGGGGCAGTGTTTGTAGACTTTAAAAAGGCTGTTAACATGGTAGATCATGATATTTTAACGATTAAATTGAAACAAATGAAGACTAGCTTTAATGCGGTGAACATAATAACATTATATTTATCCCACTGATAGCAAGTCCTATCCTTCAATAACTGTCCTTTAAACATCACACAACTTCATAATTGGTGTGCCTCAGGGCTCAATATTAGGTCCACTGCTATTTGCAATTTATATTCACAAGTTTCCTTTATAGCTCAGTAATACGCATGATCTATTTTGCAGACGATAGTTTGTTACATTGTGCTTCAAAAAGGCATAAATGCTAAACCCCTGGCGGTAGCGAATAGGACTAATCAGAAATCTTCGTGCTGTAAATGTTCGTCCACAATGGTTGCATGTGAACACATGGTCATTTCCACCATCACGCACCATCTTACTCTCACATGTTCAGTGTGTAATCTATCTGCAATCATTTTCCCCTTTGTCTTTATTCCATTTCTGATCTTTGCCCTCCTTTCAATACGATCAGCGCGATTTGCTCCAGGGGTGCAATATGAATGTATGTATCAATCATGTCCCGCTTACACACATCTTTGTATCGCAGTAGAGATCGACCCCGAGATCCTTTACCCATCTGTATTTCACTAAAAATAGATGTCCTTTTGTATTCTACTGTCATCTATCCTCCTAATGTGTCCAATCTATCTAAGGCTACGAAGACTGAGCATGAAACAAACCGTCACACAACCTGATCTTTCCAATACTTCAGTATTTGTGATTTTGTCTTGCCACTTAATACCAAGTATTCTTCGCAGACACCGCACATGAAAGCTGTTTAAATTTATCTCTTGAAGTGAGTGAGTTGACCAGGCTTCACTGCCATAAAGAAGAGTACTAAGGGCACAGGCTTTATATAATCCTCTCTCTCTCTCTCTCTCTCTCTCTCTCTCTCTCTCTCTCTCTCTCTCTCTATATATATATATATATATATATATATATATATATATATATATATATATATATATATATATATATATATATATATATATATATCGTATGCAGGCAAGAGGACGGGAAAATGGTGAACCGTCTGAGCCCTTTCCTATCATCAATGGAGTGAAGCAAGGATGTGTCCTGGCACAAACACTGTTCAGCCTCATGTTTTCAACTATGTTGATGAATGCCTTCAAAAACAACGACATTGGAATAGACATCAACTACCGCATGGATGTTGTTCAATCTGAGAAGGCTGAAAGCTAAAACCTACAACTAACAGCGACACCGTCAGAGAGTTCCTGTTTGCTGATGATTGCGCTCTATATGCCAACTCAGAGGTAGACATGCAACACAATGTTACGGCTTTCTCATATGCGTGTGCCAACTTTGGGCTCAATATCAACTTGGAGAAGACTTGTTATGTACCAGCCAACTCTAGGTAATAATCACACCGTGCCGAATATCAAGGTGGATGGTCATAAACTAAGTGTTGTGGACAAATTCACCTATCTTGGCAGCACTGTGTCACAAGCTGTCACAATTGATGACGAAGTGAATGCAAGAATCTCCAAGGCCAGTGCGACCTTTGGCAGACTGTACAAGAATGTATGGGACAGAAATGGAATAAGCCTGCAAACAAAGCTGAAAGTCTACAAAGCAGTTGTATTATCCACACTGCTATGTGCTTGTGAAACATGGAATGTTTATCAGCGACATCTCATCTCATGTCATCATCTCATCTCATCATGTTCCTCTTGTACCTTGCGGTGTCGAGGTGAAGTATAAACAGCGGGAGAGTGCCCGATTATGGGCTTCATGTATCGATATTCCTATGGACTCCGTTATTCCCTGCGTCCATTGTTTACATGGTCGGCCTCTTCCTCTGCTTCCCTCTGGTCTGTACATCATTGCTTGTTGTGGCATACTGTTAGTTGGTAACCTACTTGCATGGCCAAAGCATTTGACTTGCTGCCTTCTAACAAAATCTAGTGCTGCTATAACCCCCACTTTAGTCCTGATTTCGTCATTTCTGATCTTATCTCTTCTTGATACATTGAGAATTCTTCTCAGGAATCTCATTTCTGTTGTGATTTTTCTTTTCTCTTTTTCTGTCATTGTCCAGGTTTGGCATTGGTAGCATAGAGTTGGCAGGAAGATTGTATTGTAAAGTGCTTTCTTAGTAGTTATTGATACATGTTTGTTCTTTAGTACTTGTGCCATTTGTTCAATGAGTTGGTTTGCCTTATTGCATCTATTTTCGATCTCGTCTTCTGATCTGCCATTTGATGATATTATACTTCCTAGGTACTTGAAACTCTTTACTTGTTTCAAGGGATGTTTGTTTCGGTGAATCGGTGTTGCTTTTTCTTCTTTAGCTATAGTCATTACCTTTGTTTTACTTGTGCTAATTTTCATGTTATGTTCCCTACACATTTCATTTAGACTATTCATGTGGTCTTGTAATTCAGCTTCTGATTTTGCTATTAGTGTTTGGTCGTCCTCAAACAGGAGTTCTCTAATGGTTAGATTTGCAGATGGTTCTTCTTCTGTGTTATCGTCATGCGGTGGTTTCTTTACATATGTTGTCTATATATATTATAAACAAGAGAGAAGACAGGACACAACCTTGTCGTACTCCGGATCTTATGGTGAAAGGTTCTGAGTGTCCTCCAGTTGCTCTCACTATGCATTCACTGTTGTTGTATAAGCTTCTACATAGGTTTGTTAGATGTGTACTAGCTCCATATTGTTTAAGGATTTCCCACAGCTTGTTTCTATCTACTCTATTAAATGCCTTTTTCTTGGTTGACAAAGGCTAAGTAGAGTGTTTCATTGAATACGATTGATTTTTCTATAAGTTGTCTAAAAGCGCAAAAATGGCATCTGTGCTTCCTTTGTTTTTTCTAAATCCAAGTTGTGTTTCACTACCAATTAAACACTTCCATACAGTCTGCGTTGGGAAGCTAATGAAGATTAAATGGCAAGACAAGATCCCAGACACTGAAGTTCTAGAAAGAGCATCCATGCCCAGTATCCACACTCTACTACTGAAGGATCAGATTCGCTGTGCTGGTCACTTAACTCACATGTCAGATCACAGGCTCCCTAAACGAATTTTTTTTTTAATGACGGGCTTCGTTGTGGTAAACGCTCCCAAGGCGGCCAGGGGAAACGTTTTAAATACACTCTGACTGAAAATTTTGGAATTCATCTTGACACCTGGGAGACTGCTGCCAAAGTCCGAAATTCGTGGCGTACATCATTACGCAAGGGTGCAGTCACTTGTGAAGCAAACAGGACTGCAAGAGCTATGAAGAAAAGGCAGGACAGAAAAACCACTGCAGGAGATCCTCCTCCTGAAACGTCAAGTATTTTTTGCCCACATTGTCAAAGAACATTTCGAGCCAAACTAGGCCTTATCAGCCATCTTAGAACCCACGGCTCCATACTTTCAACCTCATGAAATGAATGATCTTCATCATTCTTGATGGACAAAAAAATGTGTGTGTTATTGAGTGGGAGTACAACAGTGAGAGCTTGTGTAATTAATGTAAGTTTGTATATAGTTATGTATGTATGTGTGTGCATATGTGTCTGGCTGTCTGGCTGTCTGGCTGTCTGGCTGCCTGGCTGTCTGGCTGTCTGGCTGTCTGGCTGTCTGGCTGTCTGGCTGCCTGGCTGTCTGGCTGTCTGGCTGTCTGGCTGCCTGGCTGTCTGGCTGCCTGGCTGTCTCATAACATGGTACTATGCATTGTTTATGTTCACATGTTTAATTTGAGGATGTTTTTT
>JACEFZ010017133.1:0-5000 GCA_014155875.1 Cepaea nemoralis | reverse complement strand
ATGGTGTCAGTAATCACACACAAACCCACACGGAATAGATTGTGTCAGTAATCACACACAAACCCACGCAGAATAGATGGTGTCAGTAATGACACACAAACTCACACGGACTAGATGGTGTCAGTAATCACACACAAACTCACACGGACTAGATGGTGTCAGTAATCACACATAAACTCGCACGGACTAGATGGTTTCAGTAATCACACACAAACTCACACGGACTAGATGGGGTCAGTAATCACACACAAACTCACACGGAATAGATGGTGTCAGTAATCACACATAAACTCGCACGGACTAGATGGTGTCGGTAATCACACATAAACTCACACGGAATAGATGGTGTCAGTAATCACACACAAACTCACACGGAATAGATGGTGTCAGTAATCACACATAAACTCACACGGAATAGATGGTGTCAGTAATTACACACAAACTCACACGGAATAGATGGTGTCAGTAATCACATAAACTCACACGGAATAGATGTTGTCAGTAATCACACACAAACTCACACGGAATAGATGGTGTCAGTAATCAAACAACCCCACACGGACTAGATGGTGTCAGTAATCACATAAAATCACACGGAATAGATGGTGTCAGTAATCACATAAACTCACACGGACTGGATAGTGTTAGTAATCACACACAAACTCACACGGACTAGATGGTGTCAGTAATCACATAAACCCACACGGAATAGATGGTGTCCATCCATTGGCACCTTGCCGTCTTGACAGACGATAGTTTGTGCTTTAAAAAGGCATAATAACTTTTACGTATGGCGATAGCGAGTGTGACTGATAAGGCCAATTTGCGCTGTAAATGTCCGTTCACAGTGGGTGCATGTGAACACGTGGTCATTTCCACCATCATGCACCATCTTACGTCTCAAACGCTTGGTGTGTGACTTATCTGCAATAATTTTCTCCTTTGTCTTTATTCCATTTCTGATGTTTGCCCTCCATGCAACACGTTCAGCGGCGATTTGCTCCCAATGTGCATTATCAATGCCTGTATCAATCATGTCCCGCTTACACACATCTTTGTATCGTAGTAGAGGCCGACCCTGAGATCTCTTACCCATCTGTAATTCACCAAAAAAGATGTCCTTTGGTATTCTACCATCATCCATCCTCCTAAGATGTCCTATCCATCTAAGTCTACGAAGACTGAGCATGGAATAAACTGTCACACAACCTGATCTTTCCAATACTTCAGTATTTGTGATTTTGTCTTGCCACTTAATACCAAGAATTCTTCGCAGACACCGCATATGAAAGCTGTTTAAATTGTTTCTCTTGGTGTGAGTAAGTTGTCCAGGTTTCACTGCCATAGAGAAGAGTACTAAGGACACAGGCTTGATAGACAAGGACTTTTGTTTTGGCAGTAAGCTTCCTGTTCTCCCAGACTCTTTTTCTTAACCTGTTCATTGTTGTTGCTGCCTTACCAATCCGGATGTTGATTTCCTGATCTAGGGATAATTTGCTATTTACCACTGATCCTAGATATGTAAAATGGTCTACTATCTCTAGTTCGGCGTCGTCAATAAAGATTGATGGTACCCCATGTGCACCTTGTGACATAATCTGTGTCTTCTTTTTGCTAATTGTTAAACCAAATTCAGAACAAGCATTGGAGAATGCAGATAGTAGACATTGCAATTCTTCCTCAGAGTGGGTCGTAACTGCAGCATCATCTGCAAAAAGCAACTCTCTGATCAGTACCCTCCTAATTTTGGTCTTAGCCTTCAATCTCTGAGCATTGTAAAGGCCGCCATCTGAGCGTGAGTGAATGTATATACCACCATCCTGATCACGAAAGGCATATTTCAGTAGAAGTGAAAAGTATATTCCAAAGAGGGTGGGAGCTAGTACACAACCTTGCTTAACTCCACTCTTGATTTCAAATTCTTCAGAAGTTGCACCATCAAACTTGATTAAACCCTTCATGCCTGTGTGGAACGATTCCACAATGGACAGAAGAGTTGGTGGGCAGCCAATCTTCTTTAGTGCCTTGAACAGACCCTCACGACTGACCAAATCAAATGCCTTTGTGAGGTCGATGAAGGCAATAAACAGTGGCTGATTCTGTTCACGGCATTTTTCTTGCATTTGTCGCAATGAGAATATCATATCAGTGGTAGACCGGTTCTGTCGGAAGCCACACTGTGATTCGGGGTAGACTTGATCTCCTAGGACTTGAAGTCTGCGCAGAACAATTCTGGCAAATACTTTTCCAACAATACACAGAAGTGAGGTACCCCTATAGTTGTTGCAGTCGCTCCGATCATGATGGTGTCAGTAATCACATAAACCCACACGGAATAGATGGTGTCAGTAATCACACACAAACTCACACGGACTAGATTGTTACAGTAATCAAACAACCCCACACGGACTAGATGGTGTCAGTAATCACATAAACTCACACGGACTAGATGGTGTCAGTAATCACACACAAACTCACACGGAATAGATGGTGTCAGTAATCACATAAACTCACACGGAATAGATGGTGTCAGTAATCAAACAACCCCACACGGACTAGATGGTGTCAGTAATCACACAAACCCACACGGAATAGATGGTGTCAGTAATCACATAAACCCACACGGACTAGAATCATCGATTTTTTTATCTTCTTTCATTGTATCTTCCGCAATTTCAATGCGAAGTGAATAGTAATTTACACGCTAGAGTTCGTTCACAAATGATTGTCTTCATTCACGATCAATTTTCTTTTAAACTGTCTGATGAATTTCGTTATGAATTTTTGTTCCTGCCGTCTTATATTTACCCCCATCCAAGGAATACGTCTTTGATAGGTCCAAAGGTAACTGAAATTATGGAATGCGGCGACATTGTTTTTGATGTTTTGGCGAAAATTTAATGAATTCACTCTATCAATTCAGGTGACGACACAAGGCGTATCTAGATTCGTATGGAAGTGGGTACAATGTGTAATAGTAGTAAAGTCAGAGAATTTACAGGAGGCATGGGGTACATAATGTGGAATCTAAATGGAAATGGACAGAAAGTAGAAGGAATATATTTCTTACCTAATTTTGCATTTTCTTCTTGTTCCTCCCCCCCCCCCCCCCCCCCCCAGCTTCTAGTTAATAATGTGTACACAAGGAGTCATGTTACTAGAATGTATTTAGCTTTCTATATGGAGTTTGTGAAAGCTTCCAAACAGTTGTTCGTGATTTAGTCATTTAATCATCATAGTGGCAATTTTCAAGGATTTTTTCAGCTTTCTATGTAGTTTGTTCACACGTGCACATGAGTGACAGAAACGCTTTGAGTCTTCGTGAAAGATTGTCAACTGTGCTGTTTACTGTTCAGAGACGGAACATGATTACCTCTTTTGCACGACGAATATAGTTGTGAATGTCTCTGTCGTGAGCTTCCTTCTTAACGGCCAAGATGTTGGTCGTCTTTTCATTGAAGTTTATAAATTGATTCGTATGCTCGTGTGTTGTCCCCTCATTTGACAACATGTTTGTTCTCACGTTTCTTGTTATGCCACAATATGTCAATTTCCACCTTAATGTTACTCTTCTGGAGTAAATCTTCTAGACGCTACTGCAGTGAGTCTTTCAATAATTGTATCTGTGTCTACAAGCTGGATGCTGTAGTTGTAAAAGATGTGTCTCGGACAAACTCCATCGAAAAGTTATTATTCCAGTGTGTTCATTCACGCATGTTCCTACTCTTCAGAGTTGTGTTTTTATTTATTCTGGGTAGTCATTAATTCAGAGGCCATCGTGGCCTATAGGGTAAGACAGCTCCATTTAAATTTCCGGTGCGCGGATGGCAGGGTATTGGGTTCAACCCTTATATCGGATTGAAGTTGAACTTAAACATCGACTTTTCGTAACAAAAATAATAAGAACAACAGCAACAAAAGCAAGAACAAGAAGAACAGGACAAGGAAGAAGAAGAATAAGAAAAAGGAAGAGAAGGAGGAGAGAGGAAGAGAAGAAGAATGATAAGGAGAAAGAGAAAAGGACAGGGAGAATGAGAAGCACATGAAGCGACACCAACATGTTGAGGCGTGAACACGAAGGGATTTATCGATGAAATGGACTGCTTGTAATAACACGCCTGATAAAGTACCGACATAAAACAAGAATTACAGAATTACAAGACAACGAGAACTGAAAGCACCGTCATCTGGGTCTCGAAGTTAAAACAAAATGAGAACATTACAAATTTTGCTGTTAAAGACACCAAAAAACAAATCATGATATTAACAGAATTCCCTTAAAAGTACCCATAAAATGAGTGAAAAATGCAATTATAGCCCTGATTGGATCCCATAATTCCTGTTAGCAAAACTATAATCCGTGTATGGATTCCTGGTGCATTTCAACGTCGCCACGAAGTCTGGGTTTGTGTGCAGCAGCCATAACGGGTTGCTTGTGTTAAAAACACCCAGAAATCCGTGTTGGGAATGTGAAAATCACCTCACAAATACCGATCGGCTTGTCTCAAATGACTCCGGCAACCCCAGCTGCTGTTTAATGGAAAGTACGCCTAAGCTAATTGTAAGAAAGATTGTCATTCTGCAGAGGAAGGCATAGGGCGCCCCAGCTTTCAAGAGTGGTAGCATACTACATTCTAAGTGCAAGGCTTCCTTCTTCATGGGGTGGGGCGGTGGGGTGGGTGGTGGGGCGGGGTGGTGGTGTGGGGGTGGGGGTGGGGTGGGAGGGGCGTGGGGGGGTGGTGGGTGGGGGTGGGGTGTGGGGTAGTGTATGGGGTGGGGTGGGGTGGTGGGTGGTGGGGTGGGTTGGGAGGGGGCGTGGTGGGTGGGTGGGGAGGGGGTTATTCGCTGTCCTAGCCTGAGGTAAGCCGGCGGTGTGGCTTAGTGACGGTGAACCTGTTTGACAATTACCTAACACACCGAGTCCAGGGTTCAAGACCTGCCGCAGACGATTTGGAAGAAGACCTTCTTGTGTTCATTTTGATGGTATTGGCGCCGATCTT
>JACEFZ010017132.1:0-19900 GCA_014155875.1 Cepaea nemoralis | reverse complement strand
GCAATTTTAAAAAGGCCCCTGAAGATGGAGATTTCTATCACTGCTGTGTTTGCCCGTTTGATTTCCTTGGTCGAGGATTAAGGTTATAAACACAGGACTCTTCGCTGGCTGTTGAAGATGAGGACGGAGTATGTACGGGAATGTCAGAAGTGCTGACTCAACTCCTCTCAGCACAGAAAGCCACTGAATAATGTACAGGTTAATTTTCAAGACAGAATCCTTCGTCTTATCGAGGATTCACCTTGTGTCCCCTAATATGATCATTTCAACAGTACATTCGTCCATGCACCCTCCAGATAACGATTTGTATTTTCTTGATATTCTAGATATATATATATATATTACACACATCACGTTTTGAAAACCACTATCACTTTCAAACATCATAATTCACAATTGATTTGTTGAGAATTACTTTGAGAAGAACAAGTCAACATTTACACCTTAATGATGAATAGTGGCTCTGTGGAAGATCAAGGCACATCTAGCATCATTTACATCTGAAGAACATTAACAGAAAGAACTACAGAAATGGGTTGAGAACTATATTTTTGCTTTGTCAATACACTAAAGAACATTAAAGACAAATGAATATCAGAATGCTGAAAAACTAATATCTATAATAAAGACCCAAGAATGGTTAAAAACAACACATTCACAAAAGAGAGAGGAGAATTGACATGCAGGGAAGAATGTTTCAACACATAAACAAGGTGTTCGGGATGTGTGCTGTTAGGCGATCTGTTCAACTTATTCTGTGAGACAGTCAGAGAATGTGCGCTTGGTGTAATGCTCTCAGGAGGTGATTTGCAGTTCTGCGGAGAAAGGCCCTGTTTTTTGGGGTAAACCTGGTGCAATGAATGTTATCCTCTTTTTTTTTTTTGAAACAAAAATAATGAGATCTATACACTGACAATTGGTACAAATGTAGTCCAGGATAAGTCCTCACCTTGAGAGGTAATGGGTTTAGGGTGATAGCCCCATATTTGCTAAGACCTCAAGGCACTGAGTGGGTGGTGTGCACTGGGTGGGTGGTGTGCACTGGGTGGGTGGTGTGCACTGGGTGGGTGGTGTGGTTGAAACCATCATTAATTCCCATAACTCTTCCTGATGCTCACTTTACACCACGTCGACCCATTTCAAGCAAGGTCCATTTAAGAAATCCCGGGTTCAACCAATATTTGAACTCATGACTACCAGGCAAGTGTGCAAGTCAATAACAACCACAGTCATTGGTGGGCCTCATGTAAATAACCGTTCAGAAATCAATGGCAAACTACTGAACGTAATTATGTCAAGAAATCACAAACAGCTAACAACTGTTGGGGTCAACTGTGACATCCTGTAATGAACATGCAACTAACTTAACACATACAACAACTTCCATCACTGACAATAAAGTTGAGCACCAGTACCTGAACTGGTGGATATGTCAATAGAAAGAGCATAGCACCATGAAAACTCATCCAGTGGTGAAGCATAAACAACCGTAAAGTGCCTGTTTATGTGCTTCACGTATCAAGATTCCAACTGACTCTGCTATTCCTTTCTTGTTGCAGATTTGGTGTTTTCAGCAATCAAAGCTCATCTGCATCTGGCAGATTTTAAATATAACCTGCAACTCGTTTTCCTGGTCTCAACGTGCCCTCTCTCATTATCATTATGCTAGAGAGAAGAAATTTGGTGACAAAACACATCCTTGACTTACTCTTTATTTGTTAATATATACCCTGGGTGTTTGTTAAGTATACTTTGAACGTAGAACAAATTTGAAAAATTAAGTAAGTGATGTCATCAAAAATGTGCTCCACAGTCCATCATGAAGCAATATGCAGCGAATGGCTGTCATTTGCAGGAGTAATTCTTTGCACTCCAAAACAGAATGGTGTTATCAATGGAAGAAAGAATTTGCAGTGACTATTGAAACTAATTTAATGAATTTTTAGCACATTATTTGATGACGATCATATACTTCATTTTTCAAATGTGTTCTACATACAAAGTGTAGTGGAACTTTACAAACATATATATAATTACTAAGAGATCCTTCCCATCCACTTTAATATTGTCCAACATTTGAGAACACAATGAACACAACAAGAGAAATGAACACATCTGGAAGAAATAAGCTTGCAATTGGAACTGCCTACTCGTATCCATGGTTCCATTTCACAGCATTTAGATATATGATGAGACAAGGACAGCTAGAATATGTTATCACAACAAAAAGTGGGAAGGAAAGAAAGACGGAGGAATGTGACCTGTGATTCCTGATGATTACACACTGCTAGACCAATTCTCATGATAATTACACACTGCCAGATCAGTTCTCATGATGAGCTCAGCCATTTTGTGGAGTTTATGTTTAGTTCCACTCAGCTTGGAGTTGAGCGTTCAGTGGGCCAGTATATCTTTCCTTAGCTGGCTGTACGAAGGACAGTTGTGTAGAACATGTTCAGCAGGTTGTTTGCTCAGCCAGTCAAGAGAGCAGACGAAGCATACTGCACGTGTTTATTCAGTCTGTTATATTCTGTCCTGAGGGAAGGAATGGAGTCTGTCCCATCTACTCAACTGTCTGGCCGTCATCACTGGGTTGATTCTGTGTCTTTCTGATAGCCTGTATAGCTCTGGTTTTGCATGTGGTCAAAGTAGGAACAGTTGGACACTGGTCAGCAAGAGAATAGAACTTTCCTCCCCAGAACAGTCTTTGGAAATAATCTTAATCATAAGCCAAATCAACATTCTCTGCTGCTGTCAGGGTAAATTATCTATGAATCCATCTAGGACAAATCAACAGTCTCTGCTGCTGTCAGGGTAAATTATCTATGAATCCATCTACACTGTGGTCTTCATCTGCGACATCTCCCTGGTAAACTTGCATCCATAATGATCTCTTTTAGATGTTCTTGTCTTGCCACATGTTCAGCCTATGTCACTGTCCTCAGTGTGGCTTACTATCCAATCTTCTTCTGTACTGAGTTTTTTATTGGACAGATCTGTTTCCTCCCCTTGATGTCCAATCAATTTTGTATATACTTCTGAAACAGTTATGTTTAAAGGTGAGCATGTGCTTTTCAGTAGATATGTTTAATTATCTCAGTTCCACATCTATATGTTGTCACAGGAAACATGCCTGTGCCGAGTATTCTGCTTGTTGTTGACTTATATCACCTACATTCTATCACTGGCTTTTCTGGCCAGAATACAGCGACAAATTAAAGGGCTACAGAAGAGACTTCACTGTACCTGGTCCTGTCTCATCTGGTTCTATTTTGCAGAATGAGAAACTGCCAGCTGAGAGCTTTACACATACCACGAACAGGTGTAGGGCAGGACAGCACATAAGAGGTCTATTACAGGTGTAGGACAGGACAGCACCTAAGATATCTATTACAGGTGTAGGACAGGACAGCACATAAGATGTATATTACAGGTGTAGGAAGGACAGCACATAAGATGTCTATTACAGATGTAGGACAGGACAGCACATAAGATATCTATTACAGGTGTAGGACCGGACAGCACATAAGATGTCTATTACAGGTGTAAGACAGTACAGCACATAAGATGTATATTACAGGTGTAGGAAGGACAGCACATAAGATGTCTATTACAGGTGTAGGACAGGACAGCACATAAGATGTATATTACAGGTGTAGGAAGGACAGCACATAAGATGTCTATTACAGATGTAGGACAGGACAGCACATAAGATATCTATTACAGGTGTAGGACCGGACAGCACATAAGATGTCTATTACAGGTGTGGGACAGTACAGCACATAAGATGTATATTACAGGCGGAGGAGAGAAAACATTGAAAGAACCATTAGGCACTGCAGCAGCAGATCTTTGTTCTCAGAGTACATCAACTCAGAGTCAGAAATTCTAACCTCGCCTATTTTTATTGCATTTATTATGACAATTTGATATGAGAGCTATTCCAAAATCAAGTTCTGATTAGGCTGTAAAAATAAACTGGTTGGATGAAAAGTGTCATTTCATGCTCTCAGGCCTGTCTCCTAAATTTAATAAAATCTGGTTTCTAATCTACTTTGAACAATCACAGAAAAACTGGATTTTGTATGTGTGCAATGGCTACCACAACTGACAGACATTCACAAATCTCATAGGAGGGGCATATCTATCAGCTTTATCTTCTGTACTACAGGTAAGAAGGCACATTTCTCAGCAGTGACATTCCATGCTGAGGGATTTCAAAAGCTGGCGTCACAGTATGACAATTACATGAGAGTGCTGGACACAGAAACACAAGCATGCCAGGAAGAAACAAACTAGCGACTGTAGGAGACCTACTTCGCAGAGGTGCAGTTAGTCATGCATGTCAGTTTGGTAGGTAACAGGAAAATCTCATCTGCTTTTGATTATTTTTACAAGTCAGTCGGAGGCTGATTTTGGACTACCTCTCATATGAGCTTTTACTTCAGTGTCTATGATAAATAAACTGCCATAAAATTATATCAAACATTACTATACAAATGCTCTGTTTGACACTCTATAAACATATCTCATTCCCGAAAGATTCTTTTGTCAGACTCTATAACATACATCATTCCCAAAATGTTCTGTTTGTCAGACTCTATAAACACACATCATTCCCAAAATGTTCTGTTTGTCCAACTATAAACATACATCATTCCCAAAATGTTCGAGAATCTCTCAGTATTGCCATGTCAGCTATGTTCTCATATCTTTCATGCATACGTCAGTTATTCGTACAAACAAACTTTCTGTTCTCAGAACACCACGATCTATTGCAACGTCTCTGGAGTACAAACAGCCATATAAACACATAACAATTGATATAGTTATATATTAAGATTACATATACGTGAGCAAGAGTGAGCACTTGGAAGTAGCATCAATGACCAGGTCCCTCTTTCCACTGTGCATGAAGATTGGCCAGATGATCATACGCTCTCTGTGACATATTCAAGGCAGGAAAAATTGGACTCAAACCTGGCTCTCCTATCAGTGACAGACCTCCAAGTCCCAGGTACGTATGGAGTGGATCTGTGGACAGAATATAGCAATCACAATATAGCGTGCCCGATATACGAGAGTGGAGTGGATCTATGGACAGAATATAGCAACCACAATATAGCATGCCAGATGTACGAGGGTGGAGTGGATCTATGGACAGAATATAGCAATCACAATATAGCATGCCAGATATACGAGAGTGGAGTGGATCTATGGACAGAATATAGCAATCACAATATAGCGTGCCCGATATACGAGAGTGGAGTGGATCTATGGACAGAATATAGCAACCACAATATAGCATGCCAGATGTACGAGGGTGGAGTGGATCTGTGGACAGCATATAGCAATCACAATATAGCATGCCAGATGTACAAGGGTAAATCAGTGTGTCACTAAATAGTATGTAAAATAAACAATATGAGATGCCAACTTGAAAACCATTTATTATTGTGCTTACATCTCTATTTATGTCTCACATAATTTCTGTGAACTTTGATACATTTATCCCATAATTTTATCAGTCTCCCAATATCTGCACCATAGAAGTCTTTAGGCTGCTGCTGAAGCCACATTCCCACCTCACACTCAAATTCTTCATTATCAGCACACATGTTGTATACAGCTTTTTGTATCAAACACTTTCTGCCAGAGACAGGCAACATTTCATTATGAATATCCGTGACAGTAAGTGTTCCAGTACACATATAAAACAACACAAATACCCTTACAACAGCACGCTGTTCTCTGGTGGTGCAACATTCAAGTATGGCTGACATGTTTGACAGCACGTACACATAAAACTTGGTATATGCATGCGGCAGGTATCTCCCACCACACGTAGACATAAAGTTAGATGGACAGTTGAATCACTTCAACTAACTTGGAATAGTCATAACATTGTATGAAAGATGCTTTGTTGAGATCAGAACAAGAATCACCAAGGCAGAAGTAGAAAACATTAATGCCAATATTTCCTACAAACTTACCAGGTATATGATCTGGGTACTTGGAGTCTCTACCTCCTCTCTCTTGTAAGTGGTACCTACAAACTTACCAGGTATATGATCTGGGTACTTGGAGTCTCTACCTCCTCTCTCTTGTAAGTGGTACCTACAAACTTACCAGGTATATGATCTGGGTACTTGGAGTCTTTATCTCCTCTCCCTTGTAAGTGGTACCTACAAACTTACCAGGTATATTATCTGGGTACTTGAAGTCTCTATCTCCTCTCTCTTTTAAGTGGTACCTACAAACTTACCAGGTATATGATCTGGGTACTTGGAGTCTCTACCTCCTCTCTCTTGTAAGTGGTACCTACAAACTTACCAGGTATATGATCTGGGTACTTGGAGTCTTTATCTCCTCTCCCTTGTAAGTGGTACCTACAAACTTACCAGGTATATTATCTGGGTACTTGAAGTCTCTATCTCCTCTCTCTTTTAAGTGGTACCTACAAACTTACCAGGTATATGATCTGGGTACTTGGAGTCTCTACCTCCTCTCTCTTGTAAGTGGTACCTACAAACTTACCAGGTATATGATCTGGGTACTTGGAGTCTCTGCCTCCTCTCTCTTGTAAGTGGTACCTACAAACTTACTAGGTATATTATCTGGGTACTTGAAGTCTCTATCTCCTCTCTCTTGTAAGTGGTACCTACAAACTTACTAGGTATATTATCTGGGTACTTGAAGTCTCTATCTCCTCTCTCTTTTAAGTGGTACCTACAAACTTACCAGGTATATGATCTGAGTACTTGGAGTCTCTACCTCCTCTCTCTTGTAAGTGGTACCTACAAACTTACCAGGTATATGATCTGGGTACTTGGAGTCTCTGCCTCCTCTCCCTTGTAAGCAGTACCTACAAACTTACCAGATATATGATCTGGGTACTTGGAGTCTCTACCTCCTCTCTCTTTTAAGTGGTACCTACAAACTTACCAGGTATATGATCTGGGTACTTGGAGTTTCTACCTCCTCTCACTTGTAAGTGGTACCTACAAACTTACCAGGTATATGATCTGGGTACTTGGAGTCTCTACCTCCTCTCACTTGTAAGTGGTACCTACAAACTTACCAGGTATATGATCTGGGTACTTGGAGTTTCTACCTCCTCTCACTTGTAAGTGGTACCTACAAACTTACCAGGTATATTATCTGGGTACTTGGAGTCTCTACCTCCTCTCTCTTGTAAGTGGTACCTACAAACTTACCAGGTATATGATCTGGGTACTTGAAGTCTCTATCTCCTCTCCCTTGTAAGCGGTACGTACAAACTTACCAGGTATATTATCTGGGTACTTGAAGTCTCTATCTCCTCTCCCTTGTAAGTGGTACCTACAAACTTACCAGGTATATGATCTGGGTACTTGAAGTCTCTCTCTCCTCTCCCTTGTAAGCGGTACCTACAAACTTACCAGGTATATGATCTGGGTACTTGGAGTCTCTACCTCCTCTCCCTTGTAAGTGGTACCTACAAACTTACCAGGTATATGATCTGGGTACTTGAAGTCTCTATCTCCTCTCCCTTGTAAGCGGTACCGTACAAACTTACCAGGTATATATCTGGGTACTTGAAGTCTCTATCTCCTCTCCCTTGTAAGTGGTACCTACAAACTTACCAGGTATATGATCTGGGTACTTGAAGTCTCTCTCTCCTCTCCCTTGTAAGCGGTACCTAAAAACTTACCAGGTATATGATCTGGGTACTTGGAGTGTCTACCTTCTCTCCCTTGTAAGCGGTACCTACAAACTTACCAGGTATATTATCTGGGTACTTGAAGTCTCTACCTCCTCTCCCTTGTAAGCAGTACCTATAAACTTACCAGGTATATTATCTGGGTACTTGAAGTCTCTATCTCCTCTCCCTTGTAAGCAGTACCTACAAACTTACCAGGTATATTATCTGGGTACTTGAAGTCTCTATCTCCTCTCTCTTTTAAGTGGTACCTACAAACTTACCAGGTATATGATCTGGGTACTTGGAGTCTCTACCTCCTCTCTCTTGTAAGTGGTACCTACAAACTTACCAGGTATATGATCTGGGTACTTGGAGTCTCTGCCTCCTCTCTCTTGTAAGTGGTACCTACAAACTTACTAGGTATATTATCTGGGTACTTGAAGTCTCTATCTCCTCTCTCTTGTAAGTGGTACCTACAAACTTACTAGGTATATTATCTGGGTACTTGAAGTCTCTATCTCCTCTCTCTTTTAAGTGGTACCTACAAACTTACCAGGTATATGATCTGAGTACTTGGAGTCTCTACCTCCTCTCTCTTGTAAGTGGTACCTACAAACTTACCAGGTATATGATCTGGGTACTTGGAGTCTCTGCCTCCTCTCCCTTGTAAGCAGTACCTACAAACTTACCAGATATATGATCTGGGTACTTGGAGTCTCTACCTCCTCTCTCTTTAAGTGGTACCTACAAACTTACCAGGTATATGATCTGGGTACTTGGAGTTTCTACCTCCTCTCACTTGTAAGTGGTACCTACAAACTTACCAGGTATATGATCTGGGTACTTGGAGTCTCTACCTCCTCTCACTTGTAAGTGGTACCTACAAACTTACCAGGTATATGATCTGGGTACTTGGAGTTTCTACCTCCTCTCACTTGTAAGTGGTACCTACAAACTTACCAGGTATATTATCTGGGTACTTGGAGTCTCTACCTCCTCTCTCTTGTAAGTGGTACCTACAAACTTACCAGGTATATGATCTGGGTACTTGAAGTCTCTATCTCCTCTCCCTTGTAAGCGGTACGTACAAACTTACCAGGTATATTATCTGGGTACTTGAAGTCTCTATCTCCTCTCCCTTGTAAGTGGTACCTACAAACTTACCAGGTATATGATCTGGGTACTTGAAGTCTCTCTCTCCTCTCCCTTGTAAGCGGTACCTAAAAACTTACCAGGTATATGATCTGGGTACTTGGA
Source organism: Cepaea nemoralis (assembly GCA_014155875.1). Classification (NCBI taxonomy): domain Eukaryota; kingdom Metazoa; phylum Mollusca; class Gastropoda; order Stylommatophora; family Helicidae; genus Cepaea; species Cepaea nemoralis. The sequence continues at coordinate 10,959 of JACEFZ010017132.1, read as the reverse complement.
GTGTCTACCTTCTCTCCCTTGTAAGCGGTACCTACAAACTTACCAGGTATATGATCTGGGTACTTGGAGTCTGTACCTCCTCTCCCTTGTAAGTGGTACCTACAAACTTACCAGGTATATGATCTGGGTACTTGAAGTCTCTATATCCTCTCTCTTGTAAGCGGAATCTACAAACTTACCAGGTATATGATCTGGATACTAGGAGTCTCTACCTCCTCTCCCTTGTAAGCAGTACCTACAAAGTTACCAGGTATATGATCTGGGTACTTGGAGTCTCTACCTCCTCTCCCTTGTAAGCAGTACCTATAAACTTACCAGGTATATTATCTGGGTACTTGAAGTCTCTATCTCCTCTCCCTTGTAAGCAGTACCTACAAACTTACCAGGTATATTATCTGGGTAATTGAAGTCTCTATCTCCTCTCCCTTGTAAGTGGTACCTACAAACTTACCAGGTATATTATCTGGGTAATTGAAGTCTCTATCTCCTCTCCCTTGTAAGTGGTACCTACAAACTTACCAGGTATATGATCTGGATACTTGGAGAACCCGCCAGTAATTGGAGACTGGGTACTCAAGACAAACGACCGGTTGAAAGTCACATTTGACAAGTCTAGAATGCCCAACATCTGAAACGCAATTACAATATGGTGTTGTAAATAAGTAAACAATTTCAATATGACGTTGTAAATAAGTAAACAATTTCAATATGATGTTGTAAATAAGTGAACAATTTCAATATGATGATGTAAATAAGTGAACAATTACAATATGGTGTTGTAAATAAGTAAACAATTACAATATGGTGTTGTAAATAAGCAAACAAAATCTTGAAGATGGTTGTCTAATGCTTCACCTGTGTCAATATTAAAGACAAATGCATCCTATCATGGGCAATGACAATTCCCCCCCCCCCCCCCACCCACCCAACCCACGTCTCATAAATGAGGTACTTAAGGAGAGGCTGAATAAAAAAAAAAAGGTGACACAACCAGATTTTGTTGTTGTTGTTATTGTTGCGCTCGCTCGCTCGCTTTGAACTCAAGCAAAGTCCATACTCACTACTTCTAGTAGTACTGGACTGAATTTTGTGTGTGGATTAGCTTTCCGTATTAACAGTGTCCCTCATCATCAGGCGAATCCACTCTGACTTAAGAGGTATTTGTAATTTACATATCCAAGTCAGGGACGATAGGTTAACATTTTAGTCCTAGTGTCCGGTGTAGGGGTTGAACCCCTTACCTCAGCACTCCAGATATTTAAGAACACATGTTCTTATCCATGCTGACCTACACACAACCAGATAATACACAAAGATGCAGAAATCCAACACTCCCCAGATGAAAGAAGTGCAGTCCGTGCTGAGATGGTCTGGCCCTAACTGCAGAAGATGGGCAGTCTCGACCAGTATCAAAGACCAACGACAGAATGCAGACCTTCAGGATGGCCAAGAACTTGCTGATGGAACAACATCAATGAGGCACTGAAGATTAGATCTGAAAGAAACCACACAGAAAGCTAGGACAACAATGAGCATCAATGAAGGATTGAAGACTAGTAGACCTGAAACATACTACACAGAAAGCTGGGATAACAATGAGCATCAATGTGCGACTGAAGACTAGACCTGAACAAACCACACAGAAAGCTGGGACAACAATGAGCATCAATGAGGCACTGAAGACTAGACCTGAAACCAACAACACAGAAAGCTGGGACAACAATGAGCATCAATGAGGCACTGAAGACTAGACCTGAAACAAACCACACAGAAAGCTGGGACAACAATGAGCATCAATGAGGCACTGAAGACTAGACCTGAAACCAACAACACAGAAAGCTGGGACAACAATGAGCATCAATGAGGCACTGAAGACTAGACCTGAAACAAACCACACAGAAAAGCTGGGACAACAATGAGCATCAATGAGGCACTGAAGACTAGACCTGAAACCAACAACACAGAAAGTGGGACAACAATGAGCATCAGTGAGGCACTGAAGACTAGACCTGAAACAAACCACACAGAAAGCTGGGACAACAATGAGCATCAATGAGGCACTGAAGACTAGACCTGAAACAAACAACACAGAAAGTGGGACAACAATGAGCATCAATGAGGCACTGAAGACTAGACCTGAAACAAACAACACAGAAAGTGGGACAACAATGAGCATCAATGAGGAACTGAAGACTAGACCTGAAACAAACCACACAGAAAGCTGGGACAACAATGAGCATCAATGAGGCACTGAAGACTAGACCTGAAACAAACCACACAGAAAGCTGGGACAACAATGAGCATCAATAAGGGATTGAAGACTAGTAGATCTGAAAAAAAAAAAACCACACAGAAAGCTGGGACAATAATGAGCATCATGGCTAAAGCTCTGGTAGCAGCTGATTTTGTTTTTACAAGGTACTGCTTATTTTAAAATCTGGGTGGTAGCAAATGTCCTCCAAAAGTGAAACCCAGAGAGCGGTTTTACCACAAAGTGAGTCACGAGTAACTCTATACAGTGTCATCAAACGCCGGGTGCACTGACAGACTTTCTACGCCGCCGTCGAAGACAGGCTGAAAGTGTAAATTTAATGGTAAAAAAATTGTTTTTATTATAAATGTGATTATATTATTATAATTAAGTACTATAATTGATTGAAGTTAATTAGTATAGTTAACAAAGATACTAAAATGGCACAGGATGAAGCTTCCTTGGTGCAGATTCTAGGTGGAGTAGGTAGAGCCATATCTAAGTTGGACACAGCCTTGAAACAGCAGAGCATAGGTATTGATATTGAGAAATTCAGTGGTCAGGCAAGATATTTCAAAAAATGGATTGTAGCATTCAAGAAACACGCTTTTTTGGTAGGAGCCACAGATGAAGAGAAGAAAAAATTTGCTTACCAGACAAGTGTAACGCCAGTGTCGGACCACATTAGGAGAAAACTAGAAGCAGGAATAGATGAGACTTGGGAACATTTTAAAGATGATTAGCACATAAATACGCAGAGATCACAGATCCCCAACACGCATTTTCAGTATTGAGACAGTCTAGACAAGAAAATGGAGAAAGCGTTCAGTTATATAGTGATAGGCTAATTAATCTAGCTGAAGAGGCGTTTCTAGGACAGAATGTACAAGGGGAAGAGGTAGAAAGAATGCTGGTTGGAATATTCGTGGATGGAATAAAGTAGGATGGACTGAAATTCAAGTTAATGAGGGAAAATCCAGCTAGGTTATCACAGGCTGTGGATATAGCCATACAAGAAGAAAGTTTGATAAGGAGATTTAGATTAAGAGTAGGAAGAGAAATAGGAAGCAATAGAGAAGACAGAATAGAGGAACCTATGGAAATAGGACAAGCAAGGTATGGATGGAGAAGACGGGGAGAAATACAGACACTGCAGGGAAATAATGAAAGTACTCACGATAGAGGAAGACAAACGAGAAATCCTATAAGAGAGACAGTAGGTAGTACAAATATGGTATGTTGGAATTGTGGACAGAAGGGACACAGTTATAGATTTTGTAGCAACCGACGTGCTCAGGTTAGTGCACAGAATAGAAGTGTTAATAATAGACCAAATAGAAATTTTGGAGAAATGCAGAGGAATTTTGCAAGGCCAGGAAGTCAGGGAAACTGGCATCCCACTTACTGAATAGGACCTGCGGTAGGAGGGAAAATAAAAAGGTCCAAGAATTAAGGAATATGTCAATTACCAAAATGACAAGTATATGAGAAATAGAGAATATAGAAAATGGCCTCAACTTGGAGAGATAAAACAGTTCTCAGTGAATATGACTGATCCCAGTTCATGCATAATAGAAATAGGAAAATTTAGAATTAGAACATTGATTGATTCGGGAGCTCAAGTCAGCGTGATCAAGGAAATATTCTTATACCGCATATTAAAGAATTTCAGAATATTCAGGAATCAGGACACCCTTCACTCTGTTACCGGACAAAATTTAGAGGTGGTCGGTCAAACGATGATAAATTTCAAATTAGGAGGGATAAATGTAAGACACCTTTTCCATGTAGTTAAAGATTTAAGTAGGAACATGATCCTAGGTAGGGATTTCTTACTGAAAAATGGTGTAAGACTTTATTTTGACTTACATAAGTTGAGATTTCAAGATGTTTATGTAGATTTAGAGGAGGATATGCACGTATCGGCACTGGTCAGAGTAAAAACGTCCATGACCTTAAAACCACAGACGGTCAATCTGATACAGGCAAAAATGAAAAAAAATCCTTATTTTTCGATGGGACAAACAGTTACAATAACAGAGTTGGAAAAAGAGATAATAGACGAACCTGGTTTAGAAGTCCCAGATGGAATAATAACATTAGACAAACACTTTAGCTTTCCAGTGATGGTTATTAACACAGGGAAGGAGATTAAATTGTATAGAGGGTGTGTGATCGCCAAAGTAGCACATGATCCTAACAACATATTAACAACAGGAAGAGAGGAAATGTCGAGAAATAACTATCCAGAAACCCCCATTAAAAGAATCAATACTAGAAATAGACATAGAGGAAGTTGGAAAGTGCAGAATGATGAACTGATCCATGCATTCAGAAAACATCCACCTCAAGTACATTCAGTAGACAAAGCAACGTCACTCTCGAAGAGAGAACAAGAATTATTATCGCAATTAAAGGCCCCACAAGAGTATAAGAAAATATTGGAAGAATTAGTGAGAGAAAACCAGGATGTTTTTGCTATTAATGACTTGGAGCTGGGTAAGACCAAAACAGTTACAATGGAAATAGACACGGGAAATCACCCACCAATCAGTTTGAAACCATATAGAACTCCTTTAAGGAATAGAGAAATTGTAGAAAAGGCTATAGAAGATATGCTAAAAGCAGGAATAATAACAAGATCAAAGTCAGAATGGTCGTCACCGATAGTAATTGTCACCAAAAAGGACGGTTCTCATAGGTTCTGCTGTGACTACAGGGCCCTAAACAAAATTACTAAAAATGTAGCTTATCCATTGCCGGTGATTGACGATATATTTGGCTTACTTAATGGTTCAACCTTCTTTACTACGTTAGATGCAAGGTCAGGATTTTGGTGTATCCCTATGTCACCTGATGCTCAGAAGAAAAGTGCTTTCTGTACTCACGCAGGGTCTTACGAATTTTTACGAATGCCATTTGGCGTACGGACAGCTCCTTCTCATTATATGTTATTAATAAATCAAGTATTAGAAGGCATGCAAAAGTTCGCATTGGCATACATAGATGACATTTTGATCTATACATCAAGAGACGTACAGGACCACCTAAAACATTTAAAATTAGTCTTTGACAGGCTAAGACTACACAATGTTAAACTGAAACTGAGTAAATGTGAGTTTCTAAAAACAGAAACTAAGCACTTGGGGTACATCATCGATAGAGAAGGAATTAAACCAGATCAGGACAAAGTGAAAGTCATTAGAGATTTACCTTCTCCGACCAACGTGAGGGAGGTTAGAGCTTTTATCGGTATGTGTGGGTACTATCGTCGGTTCATTCCAAATTTAGCACAAATAGCAGAACCCATCACAAACCTGACTTGCAAATACGCAAGATTTAAATGGAATGAAGATTGTCAGAAACAATGAAACAAACCACACAGAAAGCTGGGACAACAGTGAGCATCAATAAGGGATTGAAGACTAGTAGATCTGAAAAAGAAAAAAAAACCACACAGAAAGCTGGGACAATAATGAGCATCATGGCTAAAGCTCTGGTAGCAGCTGATTTTGTTTTTACAAGGTACTGCTTATTTTAAAATCTGGGTGGTAGCAAATGTCCTCCAAAAGTGAAACCCAGAGAGCGGTTTTACCACAAAGTGAGTCACGAGTAACTCTATACAGTGTCATCAAACGCCGGGTGCACTGACAGCAGTTTTATCTTCCCTGGTCTTTGACTGTTCCATCTACCTGCAGGGCAGCAAGGTTTTGTCCATCTACCTGCAGGGCAGCAAGGTTTTGTCCATCTACCTGCAGGGCAGCAAGGTTTTGTCCATCTACCTGCAGGGCAGCAAGGTTTTGTCCATCTACCTGCAGGGCAGCAAGGTTTTGTCCATCTACCTGCAGGGCAGCAAGGTTTTGTGCATCTACCTGCAGGGCAGCAAGGTTTTGTCTTGTGATGTTGAGGCATCTGTAAACCACTTTAAAAAGTTGCTTAAAAGTCGACAGGGTCGACTTCATTGCACCGGGATTTTATCCCATATGGCTCAGTCTCTTTCCGCAGAAAAGATGTACTCACTATTAAAGTTGGGAGGGGATGTCAAGAAGTTTGGGAACCACCAGATGAGCAAAGATGTACTCACCTATAAAGTTGGAGGTGATGCTGAGGCATCTGTAAATTACAAGTTGAGCAAAGATGTACTTACCTGTAAAGTTGCCCCAACCCAAAAAGAATAGCAGGTGTCTGCCGGTTTGTTGGGGCGACCAGTGAAGCCGGTCTCTTGCCTGCGCAACAACCACCGCTTGAGGTGATTCAGCTGAGCCTCTGTCAGGGCTGTGTGTAGTCGGTCGAGCAGCACCAAGGAAGCAACAGCACAGAATGTCGACCCACCTGATGGGATGCCAAGGTCATAGTTAGTCTCTGCCCAACATGATTCTGTTCATATTAGACATGCACATAAATCTAGTTTCCTCAAACCAGTTCTTTCCTTTTTCTTTTCAAGCCTTGCCACTACTTTATCTCCAGTGTAAAGATGTGTTGTGGTCTTGTTGAGTCTTTCCACTTCTATCCTGGGAAGTTCATTAATTGTGTATCATTTACAGGATGTTGACATCAACCCCAGCATTCACTGGCTCTTTGTGATATTCTTGGCAATGTTTACCTTCGGTAGTTTGTCACTGCCTTCTGAATGGCCAACACCTCATAATATCCTGGGAAGTAGATACACTTTATTGCCTTATTTAGGCTTTCCTCTTTTAGCCTAGGAAATATATCATCATCATCATCATCATGTGCCACGCTGGTAAGCATGGGCGGTCATGTTTCGCCATCTCACGCGATCACAAGTCATGGATTAGCTCAGTGTTTTTGTCTCGACCATACCACGTGGCCAAGCTATCCAGGTATTTACTTCTCTGCCTTCCCCTTGCTCTCTTCCCCTCAATCTTGCCAGTTGTCACCAAGTTCTCCAATTTATTTCTTTTCATAATGTGTCCAAAAACTGAGACTGTCTATGTCTAATGTCTTTAATCAGTTTATGGTTATCAATTGTTTGTTGCTCCCCCGATGTGTCTCCACCTTGCCGCGGTGGGGGAGCTTGTGTGTCCCTCTGACCCCATGTGCTTGCCGATGGATGAAAACTGCATATCGGACAGCTTATGGGATAGGGGCCAGACTAAGAGAGACACAACCTGCTGCTCTGCGGGTTAGACTGAGGTGAGGATAACAGTCAGAAGTTTAAATCAGGCGCACGAAAAGTTCTTGGTCCGGACAAAACACTTAAGGCTCCCTGTCGATAGCTGTGGCTGAACACCTCTAAGCCACAAACCCTCGGATATGAGAGCCGAAAAATAGAGGCGTGATAATGAGCAAGCTACATGCTCAGGTCTGATACAAAGTTCGAAGGCTCTCAGCTGGGGGATATGAGAGATCCCAGGATGAGACGGCCAGGCCGTTTCTCAGTCACTGCTACAAGAAGGTAAGGTGCTGAGCCGGCAGCACATGTAGCCTACCTTGTGAGCGAGTACAAAAAGTCAGAAAAGTGCCCCAGTCGAAGGAAATGGTTACGAAAACTGTCTGTATCTAACTCTAACTCATAGAGAGTGTAGACAAAAGTGGAAGAACGTCTCAATGACGCGAAATGGAACGCACGGCGAGCAAACCTATTGCGTTGTCCGAAGTCAAAGATAAAAGCTTACCGAGTGGATGTCGCTCGCAGTCTGACCGCTCCTGGTGTGTGCTTGAGCGATCAGTGGCAAGCGAGACTCCCAACACATGGAAGTGAGGAACTAAAGCAGCCATGAGCAGGACGTGGCAACTCCTCGGGTGAGCCCAGTCTCAAGAGCAATATGTCCCGGCTCTGCAATTATGGAAGCCTCCTTGGATAGCCAGGGAATGCCCATGATCTGCCCCTGCCTTCCCTTGAGGGCCGACCGCGATGTCGTTGATCGCTCTGTCTTGACCAGCTGAGATGTTGGCAACATCACAACAGTCCAACGTGCCTCGAAACCAGAGGAAGGTTAACCTCATTAAAAAATGCCCGCCGGAAGCCGGAAGTGTCGTCCTACGGGTGGCAAACTAAAAATTGACACTACGCAATTACATCCGAGTGAAATGTCTCGTCCGAATGTCTCTCGTGCTAGGAACAGCTCTGACTACCTAGTTTCCGAATGCCGCTCTTGTTCGGAACAGCTCTGACTAGGTAGTTTTCCGAATGTCTGTCGTGCCTGGAACAGCTCTGACGGGCGCAACGACAAGCACATGTCCGAAAACTCGCTGAGTGGATGCCGTCTGCAAACCTTTCTGGTTTGTGCGGGAATGGCCTGGGGAAAACGAAATGACCAATATATTGAAGTGAGGATTTAAAGCAGCCATGAGCAGGACGTGACGATTTCCCTCGGTGAGCCCAGATCCAGGGCGTTATGTGTCGGCCCTGCAACTATGGAAGCAACCTTGGATGGCGGAAAATGCTATGGACTGCCCCTGCCTTCCTTTGAGGGATGACCGTTGTCTTCGACCGTTCAACCTTGGCCAGCATGGTTGTAGATGGCACCACAAAAGTGAGAGTCTCCCAGGAATGCTACCTGGTCAAAAAAGCACGCTAAAGCCGGCTGTGTTGGCCTACGGGTTTCGGCCCAAGGGCGCATAACAGACACACCGCAATCACATCTGAAAAAAAACACTCCGGATGAACGAAAAGAAGAAGAATTGTTTGTTGTAAGATTTGTTCATTAGTTTTTCTGTCTGTCCATGGTATTCTTTGCATTCTCCTCAGAAACCACATTTCCACAACCATTAGATATTTTTCAGCTTGTCTGCTCATTGTCCACGCTTCACTTCTATACAAAACCACAGGCTCTATGTAGCACATCAACACTCTTTTTTCTTGTTTCAATTGATATCTTTTTATTGGTCAGAATGTTTTTCATCTTGCAAAAGGCTACCTTTGCTATGCGATTCTTGTTCTAATCTCTTCAAGGCATCTCCCATCAGATGTTACGACTGTTCTGAGATAGTTGTACCGATTCACTTGTTTAAGAATATTCCCATTTATCTGTATATTACATTGTGGTATTTCTTACAATTTAGTCAACAATTTGGACAAATGATGAAGTCTGCACTCTGGAGTCATCATTCTTAGATAACAAATGCTCAATGTTCCAATAGGTAGACTTGTTCAAGTTAGTGTACACATTACATCTAGAATATGTTCCAATAGGTAGACTTGTTCAAGTTAGTGTACACATTACATCTAGAATATGTTCCAATAGGTAGACTTGTTCAAGTTAGTGCACACATTACATCTAGAATATGTCCCAATAGGTAGACTTGTTCAAGTTAGTGCACACATTACATCTAGAATATGTTCCAATAGGTAGACTTGTTCAAGTTAGTGCACACATTACATCTAGAATATGTTCCAATAGGTAGACTTGTTCAAGTTAGTGTACACATTACATCTAGAATATGTCCCAATAGGTAGACTTGTTCAAGTTAGTGTACACATTACATCTAGAATATGTTCCAATACGTAGACTTGTTCAAGTTAGTGTACACATTACATCTAGAATGTTCCCTAATGTTTGTGGAAACTTACCGTGAGCTTCATTAAAAGGTCGTTGACCAAATGCACCCTCATATGACTGAAAAGTACAATTATAAAAAGTTAACAAAAGGACAACCTGTCCCCTCCAATCCGCATGTTAAAAAAATAATAAATTTTAATTATCAAGTAAAATGGAACTGATCTTTCATTCTCAGCAAAAAGCATGGACTAAAATATTTTGCTATCCACTGAATTTGTTAGGCTGTAATTTTGTATGTTGTGATTTTGGACTGGGAAGAAGAATCATGGACACAGTAAGAACAATGAACGTTATCAAGGCAATAACACCGCAGATACCGCATGACCTCAGATATTCTTTTCTTATTCTAGCATTCATTCTTTCATGTTTACACCAACGACAGACACATTCTCATGATGTAGTCAACAGTGTTATGGAGCTCCACTTTTGTTCCACACAGTTGTGAACGCAGTACTGTCTCTCTAGGCCAGTATTCCCACACAGTTGTGAACGCAGTACTGTCTCTCTAGGTCAGTATTCCCACACAGTTGTGAATGCATTACTGTCTCTCTAGGCCAGTATTCCCACACAGTTGTGAACGCAGTACTGTCTCTCTAGGCCAGTATTCCCACACAGTTGTGAACGCAGTACTGTCTCTCTAGGCCAGTATTCCCACACAGTTGTGAACGCAGTACTGTCTCTCTAGGCCAGTATTCCCACACAGTTGTGAACGCAGTACTGCCTCTCTAGGCCAGTATTCCCTTCTTAGCTGGCTATACTGGAGGAAGTTCTGGAGTTTGAACATACTGTCAGCATAAGCAAGGTAGTGAGTCAAACAGAGAAAGCCTTACAAATGCTTGTTCAGTCTGTTACGCCTTGTCCGATGCCTTAAAATAATGACCGGTAAATGCTGTTCAAGAGAATAATAGTTGCCATTGATTTAGTTCTGTTCTTTTCTAGTAGTCTGGATAACTCTCTTTGTTTTATAGTATGTAAGTTCATTCACATCCTCCACCTTCCTTGGAAAGCTCATCTGCTTTTTCATTTCTGGCTACACCACAGTAGAAGGGCAACCACTTAATTATAGCAGGTTTTCCAACAACTACCTGGCTAAGTTATGTCCCAAACATGAGAGTTTGCCATTCTTGAGGGCCTGCAGCACTGATACAGCATCTGTGAAAAAAGACGTCTGGTGACAGTTTT
>JACEFZ010017131.1:0-33236 GCA_014155875.1 Cepaea nemoralis | reverse complement strand
CTTCAACCATTTAATCTTCAGTAGCTTCCTAAGGCAGACTGTGGAAGTGGTTTAATTTCCTAGCGTGTCGCTGATAAACAGTTCAGGTTTCACAAGTATATAGCAGTGTGGATAATACAACTGCTTTGTAGACTGTCAGCAACTTGCTTGCGACAGGTATTTCAGGACTTCCCTACTTTTGCACTACACAGAATAATAACTCGTGTCATTTGCAAAAGGTACAATTTATTTAGAGCTGATTACAAACAAGCTCCGCAAGCGGAATACTTCTATGACAATAAACATCATAGTACGTTACACAGATGCAATGAAGAGGTGATAATGATATTATTAATCACTAAATGGAATCTAAAGTCTAACAATCACTATTGTCTATAAACATATAGTATTCATAAGGAACACGTCTACTCTCTAGCCGTCTCAGTCCCCGTCTGAGCCACGCTTCAAGTTGCGTGTTCAAACACGGATGTTGGATCCTCCGTGCGCTGGCGAGTCTTGCGTGCATGGTGTCCCAGCACACTGGTTAGTTAACTTGAATAACCTGTACTCCATGGTTACTCGTGGAGGCGGTTAGTTTCCTAGTGTTCTGGGAAACCCTCGCTCACTTGCACTCAACGCCCTCTTGGTTGACACAAGTGTGTTCCTTTGTGAAGCTATTTATAGCGCTGGTGTCTCTCCTGTCTGGTGTCCTTTAATAGTCTCTGTCTTAGCTCTATTACTTATATTCTTAACTCTGTAAACCCTTATTTAGATCTTTGACAGGCTCCTCTCCTCTCTGTGGAGTGTTGCAACCTTTTAACTCATTGCTTGTAACACGTTGTATGGTCACAAAAAAAAATTGGCTGTCCAATTTTGTCAAAGATCTTATAAGCTGTAAATCTCTCTTCTTGGGATAGAACAAACTTTCTTCTTTCCTTATTCACACTGTTATATTAATTCACTCGGCTAATTGAGTAGCCCATTGTATCAGTACAGTTGGTTATAGATCTTCTTGGGAATTGTTTTGATCCGGAACTGTTGTCTTATGACTTATGTCCTGACTTCCGTCTTATGACCCTATGTCTTTTGACTTCTGTCCGTTGACTTATGTATTTTGACCTGTCCTCATATTGCCCAAAATGACAACCCAATACAAGTTGACTCTGTTATGAGTACAACACATGAGCATTGAATGTTCATGTTCCCAATAATATCACTCTCAACTCGTATACATTAAGTTCTACTCTTCACCTTCTCGCTTCTGCTTGTGAAGAAATATTTTCAATGTTACATTACGATTTTTAAGAAGTTATTGTGTCCCCTGATTTGAGTTACTGTTCTTTGAAACAAATGGTGTATGCAACTTTTATGTGTTCGTTTTCCTGTTTGTTTGTGTGTTTTCTAATAAACTACAGTGTACTTAATTTGCTAACATGTGTATGCGTTTCTATTCTACATGTGTGTATTCCTTTGAGCACCATAAATCGGTTTATTGTGGCTACAAATGTCTGTTATTCTTATTTATGACCACAATTCCGTTTCAAGAAGCTCAAAGTATTTTCTCTATTTACTACTACTAAAGTATTGCAGTAACACACTTAAACTTGACAACACATTGGTTACACAGATTGACACAGACAAGTCACAACAAGACGTTTTAAGCGGTAAAAAAAAAATTTCCGCTACCTCTCTCTCTCTATCTCTATCAATGGTTACTATTGTATTCATTCTCTCCTCTCATTTACACATCTTTCGTTCACTTTCATACCCTCGTTCTGTTGAAACATTCATTCGTCATTAAAATAAGGTTCATAATATCAAGTAAATGAACATTACATATTTACACTAAATGATTGACAAGTTTTCACGCCAAATGACTGTGCCGTTTCTTTGCACGTGTCCTCCCTATGCAAATGGGGTCCTGCCTATACAAAATATACAGGTTTGTGAGGATGGTTTGTTACCGATCCTGTAATACTAACTAATGTAACTAACTGATGTAATTTGGTGTGCTGTTCTAAGTTTATCCTAAGGGAAATAATATAACTAATTAATTACATTTAAGCAAAATGAGTTAGTTACCTTCAAGTGTTATTGGTACATGAAATGATGTTAATTTCTAAATGGTTGGGTTAGTTTAGAAATGATATATTAAATAAATGAATTTATACATGATTATGTTTGTGCGGTAATAAAGTACAGTAATATCTAATAGTTGCATTTCTAATATAGGTGTTAACTTAAATGGGTTATTAACTAGATGTAGGTGACTTATTATTATCAAATGACATACATAAAGTTATATATGCACTTGAACATTTTGCAATTCAATTATTAATACGAAAATGAAGTTATGCGTACTGTTTATAAAACAATGTTATCTACATATCACAATTACGTTTATATATAATTACACTAAACTAATGTCGTCCTTTCCAGTGTGATGATGGAGCACTGTTCTTTGTAGACTATTTTCATAACATAGTTCATTTAGCCAAAGTTTTATATGCTCTCCTTCATGGATAGTGTTTATATATATATTGTTCCCTACCAATTTATGTAGGTTCACATCTAACACTTCAATGTAAATATGGCTTATGTATGTGTTAGCGATGTAGACATACTACTTATGCGTCTGTTTGTTTCACTCATAATGGCACTGTTACTTTTACACAGTTTATAAGCTTGGCGATGATAACGCACTTATAGTGTAACTTATTCACCACATACGGCACTGAACTAATCAGCAATTACAGTTCACTGTTTCTGGTGATCTCTGGTCGATCTTTTCCTGTACCTCAGGTATTTCAATGTTTGACGGTCGACTCAACGTGTCTGCCAAAGAGTTCAAACTCCCCTTTAAATGCTGGATGGTAAAGGCATAGTTCTGCAGTATCAAAGCCCATCTGTAGACCCTATTGTTATGGGGAATGCCAGACTGCATCACAGAAAGCAGAGAATTGTCGGTCTGGATCACAAACTGTGTTCCTGCCAGAAACCTATGAAGTTTTCTAACACAATAGATTAAGCTGAGGCCCTCCAACTCGGATGCTGAGTATCTTACGACTTACGTACATTACTGGGTGGAACTTCCCTTGTGTCTGTACGTAAAAAATAGGTAAGATTTTGGTTAGGCAAACGCAAAATAGGTGGAACACTGAATAAATATTTCAATTTTGATAATGCACTAATTAACCGTGCATCTTGAACATCCAATTTTGCCGAAGCTTTCAAAATATTGGAAAAAACACTTTTTTCCTCCAGATTGGGAATAAATTTACTATAATAATTCACAAGACCAAGTAGACTTCGGACCTGTTTCTTGGTCGTTGGCATAGTCAAATTGAGAATCTTGGTCACAGTCTTTTCATCTGTTCTGAGTTGGCCCCTGCAGATGTTATGGCCTAGGAAGTCAATTTCTTCCATGCCCAACACTACTTTAGTGGGTTTGACTGTAAGTCCGAATAATCGCAACCTATCGAAGACAAGCCGTAGTTTCTGTAGGTGTGATGTCCAGTCTACAGTATGGATACATATGTCATCTATGTATGTAGACGCATTTGTCACCCCATGAAGAAGATCCCTAGTTAGACGGACGAAAGTCGCTGGAGCATTACGAAGGCCAAAAGGAAGAAATCGCCACTCATAGATACCTAAAGGTGTGGAGAAAGCTGTTAAAGGAATTGAATTTTCTTGCATCGGGACTTGCCAATATCCTTTCGTGAGATCGAGTTTGGAAAATATACGAGATGTAGACATATCAAGGATCAAATCATCCTCACATGCTGGGATTGGTTCAGCATCAATTTTGGTCACTCTGTTCAAACGTCGATAATCGATGCAGAGTCGAATAGTTGAGTCCTTTTTGGCGACAAGGACGATGGGGAAAGAATATTCTGACTGAGATTTCCTAATTATTCCACTCGACTCAAGAGATAGTAGTTCTTTGTCGAGATTAGCCCTATAATTTAGTGGGATGGAAAAAGGTCGACACTTGATTGGGGTGTTATCAGTCAGAAAAATGGAGTGCTCTATTCTGTCTGTCTTTCCTGGGATGTCGGAGAAAATGTCTTTGTACTCCATAACTAATTCTATCATCTGTCGTCGTTGCTCGTCTGTAAGTTTGCTTTCTATCTGTATGCTCTCAATGGTCCCAGTCGTGTCTACTGTAGGGACTGGTAGTTCTATTCCGTCATCTGTCTCGTTCAGTACTGTTGTTGTACTAGCTGTGTGTGCTGTTACCTGGCTAAGTGTGTTTGCGATGTCGTTGTCCTGCGTCACCCTACCTAGTGTAGTTGTGTTGTGTACGTCTGTCGTCCGGTTACTTGGTGTAAGTGCATCTTGTTCGTCTGTCAGTAGTTCATGTCGTGAGAAGTATGGTTTCAGCATGGTGATATGAAATATCTTTAATTTTCCTTTTATTGATATTTCATAATCAACATCTGATATTTTCCGTTCGATGTTGAATGGCCCTTGCCATGAGGTTAGTAACAAATTATGTTTATCTGGAAGTAAAAGCAGAACCTTCTGATTAGGTTCAAGGTGTATTGTTTTACCACCCTTATTTGCATAGTCGCGGTACACCTGTCCTTTCCTCTCCAAAGATGATTTGGCTAATACACGCTTTCATTATTCTATCGCGTGTCTCTGTTACCATCTCATACGGTGTTACTGTTGTTGGGTTTTCTGGTAAGCTAGTGATTAGTTGATGGTAAATTGTTAGGGGTCCTCGAGGGTTCGCCCCATACACTAATTCAAAAGGTGAGAAATCCGTACTCGAGTGCGGAATTTCTCTATGGGCAAATAGCACTGCTGGCAATAGCGTGTCCCAATCAGATGGGTTTTCTGCTGTTACTTTCGCCAGCATGTGTTTGAGATCCCCGTTAATTTTTTCTATGATCCCGTTGCTCATTGGGTGGTACGGGGTACAGAAATGTTGTTCTATCCCTAACAATTTTGTTAAGGCTTGCATAGCAGCCGAAATAAACTGCGTTCCACGATCCGATAGAATAGTTCGTGGAAAGCCAAAACGACAAAATAAGTGCAACAATATGTTTGCCACATCTTTGGAGGTGATGTATTTTAGTGGAATAGCTTCGATCCACCTGGTACATAGATCCACGAGAGTAAGTATGAATCGGTTTCCTTTGCTCGACACCTGATTTAGGGGTCCAACAATATCGACCGCTACACACTCAAATGGTCTAGATGCTGATAATGACCGTTGAACTTCGGCAGTCACATGCTTTCCCTTTCTTACAAGATGTTGACAAATAGTACATGAACGACAGAAAATTTTTATATCAGTACAGAATTTAGGCCAGTAGAAGTGTGACAAAATTCTGGCTCTGGTTTTGTCATAGGCCAAATGTCCAGCAAACGGTGACTCATGTGCGATCTTTAGTACATTTTGTCGGTATGTTACAGGTAACACCGTCTGCTGAATTTCATGGTTATTATTTGTGTAATAACGCATGAGAATTCCGTTGTATATTCTAAAATACCAAGATGCATTTTTAGTCACTTTCGCTCGCTCACCTAACAATTTAAAATAAGGTGCGATAGTTTGATCTGTGCATTGTGCCTCGATAAATTCTTGTCGAGTAGTGTTGGTATTGGCACCGCTGGGTGTTAACAGCTGTAACATCTCATTTTGTAGGTCAGTATAGTGTGTTTGAGTATCTGACCTTGTTACAGCATTAGCCAAGTTTGTTTGTTTCCAGGCTAATATGTCGTCGTCAGTACATTGCTTCAATGAAGCTAAACAGCCTAATATCAGATCCGTGCAGGGGTCTTGCAGGATTGCGCAAGTAAATGTGCCGGTAATGAACGGGGTATTAATATGCGCTTTTGCCAGTGGGTATTTCTCAATAGTTCCAGAGAAAGTACGGCATTTGACAAATTCACCCGTGTAATCTTCTGGTCTGACAAGCTCTTTTCTTAAACCAAGTAAAGTGCTGCCGCTATCCAGTAAACAATGGCATGGTTGGTCATTAACCAGTGCATCGTAGAACTTCAGTTTACCTCTGGAGGAACTAGCTGCATTAGCATCTTCGTTGGAGAATGGTATAACGTGACTGCATTTCAATTTACCATCTGCATGAAACTGGTGACATGTGTCACATCTCTTACAGTCTAATATATCAGTAACTACTGCCACACTTTCACATTCGCTCTCTGGTAGTACATTTACAAGTTCAGAGTCAATTACGCTATCATCGTCTGATGATGTATCGATGAGCACAGCATTATTTGCTTTCATACGTTGCCTACCAAGACATTTGGCTGAATGATGGCCATAGCTAGAACAAAAGTAACATTTAATAGCCCGTCTAAATGAATTTTGTCTACTTTCTTGCTTCTTTAATACTGTTTCTAAGTGTGAGGGATATACCGGGTTCTTGTCGCACATGGAGTAGCTAGGATGAAACAATTTACAATATCCACATTGAGGTGGATTCTGGTAAGGTTTGTCTTTCTTATGATACTCTTTCTGATTATAAGATCTACTTGGTACGTTCTTCACAAAAGCAGTGATCTCTGTATCATGTGTTGCGGTCTTAAATATATCACGATTAGAAGAAAAATATGCTGACCCCCGTTTTTCTAGTTGCTCAATGGATTCTATATCTGATTGTTGGAGAAACTTTGCAAAAGGGGTAGGGACTGTGCTTATCACCTTATCCATTACCATGAGATCTTGTAATTTATCAAAGTTTTTGCCCACTTTCGCTGCCTTAATCCATTTATTAAATGTACTTTGCACGTTACAGAGGTAATCTAGGAAGGTTTCAGTTGGCTTTGGTTTTATTTGGGAAAACTGAATTTGATACCCCGTGGCATCCAAAAGGAAATGCTGCATGATCCTATCGTGGATGTACTGATAATTATTCCTTAATTCTGTAGGTATAGATTCTATCACCTTTAATGGCTCCCCATTGAGATTTCTCATGTAGATCATTGCCCAGTCATCCAAAGGTATTTTCTGAGTCTTAAGTTGAAATTCTATATTCTCAGTCCATGATTGAATCCCCTACGCTATATGGTTTGATCAGGCCTTTATATTTACTAAACTTATTTGTTCTTCCTGGCTCTTTTGTTTACTAGAGGCTATCTGTATGTTTGAATCTATCTCCATTTCTTTCATCTTTAATTTAGTTTCTGACTCTACCTGTATCTGCTTCTGTTTGGTGGCTTCCTCTGCTTGTTTGTTGGCTTGATCTAAATCTAGCTGTTTTTGTTTAGTGGCGTGATCTAACTCTAGCTGTTTTCGTTTGGTGGCTTCCTCGACTTCTTTCATCTTTTTTTGATGTTGCCTTTCTAATGCTCTTTCGTCTCTCTGTCGAGCAGTTTCCTCTTTGTATCTTTCATCAGCCCATTTCTATAATTTCTCTCCAGTATGGCCTAGTGCTTTGCCTGCCTCGATGCAATCATTTAATGATGACATTTTGTGGCTTTATGTTATGTCACAATGATATTAATATAGTTTTACACAATGGTTTGTAGTCATGTGTTAGTTATTTACATTCTCACTGAAAATAAAGATGCATGGTTAACATAGTGAATTTCAAAATAATTCGAAAATATACTCATCTAATTCGTCGGAAAATACGGCCCCTGGGATGTTACACCTCTGTCTTCCGGACACACACAAATGATCGACTTGACAACAGAACGGATGCTTCTGTTTAGTAGATCATCAATACTTTAGAAACATGCGTATGATATAAATACATGTTTATATTTCATGCGGCTGATGAATCATAAATGTGATCTAGATAATGATAAATGATGTTAATGAATGAATGTTATGATAGTATCAATGATCGTCATGATTCGTAAGATGATTCGTCATATGAAAGTCACTGTCGTCTTGTCTTCACTTTCTATCTTACTTGGTATAACTACGTTCTAAGGCTTCCGTTCAGTAGCTAATATATTTCCTTTGTGCAAAAAGAACTTATTTTGCACAAGTATCTAAATGAATGTGATGAATGGTGACATTAATGGCTGTATCACAGAAAATGAAATGTACACGATGGTTTACTTGATAATTTAAATTCATATTTGTATACATTTTCATTACCTCAAATTCATACACATTTCCTATTACTTTCCGTAGAATAACACAACTTGTCAATTAAACTTTCTTCATTGTGGTTCAAGCTCTACAAATGGTAACAAATTAACTATCACGTAGTAATGGTGTTACTCACTAACATTCATTCACAAAACAAAATTATTTCTGACATTCTATGGTAAATAATTCACGTTCGTTTTAGGTATCTTATCACAAAATCATTGACGTTAATTTTAAATATTTTTAACACAGAAATAATGCCAAATGGTGCTGTTGACGTTGGTTCAGGTCTTCTGACACCAAATGGGGTCCTGCCTATCAGCAACTTGCTTGCGACAGGTATTTCAGGACTCCCCTACTTTTGCACTACACGGAATAATAACTCGTGTCGTTTGCAAAAGGTACAATTTATTTAGAGCTGATTACAAACAAGCTCCGCGAGCGGAATACTTCATTGACAATAAACAACATGGTACGTTACACAGATGCAATGAAGAGGTGATAATGATACTATTAATCACTGAATGGAATCTAAAGCCTAACAATCACTATTGTCTATAAACTTATAGTATTCATAAGGAACACGTCTACTCTCTAGTCATCTCAGTCCCCGTCTGAGCCACGCTTCTAGTTGCGTGTTCAAACACGGATGTTGGATCCTCCGTGCGCTGGCGAGTCTTGCGTGCATGGTGTCCCAGCACGCTGGTCAGTTCACTCGAGTATCCTGTACTCCATGGTTACTTGTCGAGGCGGTTAGTTTCCTAGTGTTCTGGGAAACCCTCGCTCACTTGCACTCAATGCCCTCTTGGTTGACACAAGTGTGTCCCGTTGTGAAGCTATTTATAGCGCTGGTGTCTCTCCTGTCTGGTGTCCTTTAATAGTCTCTGTCTTAGCTCTATTACTTATATTCTTAACTCTGTAAACCCTTATTTAGATCTTTGACATAGACTTTCAGCTTTGTTTGCAGGCTTATTCCATTTGTGTCCCAGACATTCTTGTAGTCTGCCAAAGGCCACACTGGCCTTGGAGATTCTTGCATTCACTTCGTCATCAATTGTGACAGCTTGTGACACAGTGCTGCCAAGATAGGTGAATTTGTCCAGAACACTTAGTCTATGACCATTCACTTACGCAACCTTACAATTTGCCGTGAGAATGTGTTAAATTATGACTAGGTGCCATGTGTCAAAGGGCCCTAATAGAATATAACAGAGAAAACCACCAGTTGTCTAACCCTGAGGCACTCAGTGCAATTGAGCTCTAATCAACTCGAGGGACCGGCGTGTACACCTCGAGCTAAGTGGCGAGCACGGGGAAAAAGTGTGACCACGGTTAACTAAGAGGCCCAGAAGAGTTGTGACTTCACTTGGGACTCAGGTTGCAGGCTGTCAATATCGGTTAGGAAAGTTAGTGATATCAGTATTTTCTTCACTGGAGTCTCCGTGGCGAAGTAGTCAAGCCGTTTGACTCGGGCTCCAAAGGCTGTGGGTTCGATTCCGGCCCGTGACCTTCGGTTCACGATTAAATTTTTCGGAGACTCCTGTGGGTCATCGCTAGAGCTACGGAGTTCGTGCTTTGTGCGACGCTTTCCGTGCTGCGGAAAGAGACCGAGCCATATGGGATTAACAACCCGGTGCAATGAAGTCGACCCTGTCGACTTTTTTTCTTCACTGGAATGGAGAAATAATAAGAACAAGATTTGACTAAACTAAACGCTGGAAATGAAGGAGTTAGAATACCAGTGCTCTTCTTGTCGGCGTGTATGAGAAGTTATTAGTATGGGCGCTTTGCCAGTATGTTCGCTAGGTGTGTGTTACCATATTTCATAGCCATATTTGAAGTGGAACAGTGTGTTGTAGGACGATATTCTCTTGAGTAACTGTAAGTGGCACTCTTGTTATAAATGTATTAACATGCCGACTGTTTTATGTCATGCGACAATGTTTAGTGGAACAGGGACAGAAGAACACATGCCATTATTGATGAGACAGTGGCATCCCCGATCGACTAACGCCATGTACTCTGGACTATCACAAGTTTCCCTGCGCTATGAACCCAATTTCTATCCATACACCCCCGCACCCACATTCCCATTAAAATATCTCCATCGATTCCCCTACACCCACACACAAAGCAATGCATGTATTTGATTCTACCTCCCGAAATATGCTTTGTGCAGAGTGGGAGACTTCAATCCAGCAATCAAACATAGGGAGCATCTGTTGGATCTTTACCCCAGGACTTGCTGGTATGGTGGGAAACAAGCAGGTGGACAGACTGGCTGGGTGGGTCTGCATGGATGGGTGGAGTATTGGTGCACTATAAGTCAGATGTGATCAAGTCTTTACAATGGTGTGTATGGTGTGGAATAACATATGGATCATCACAGCCTGGAGAGAATGGTGTGTATAGTGTGGAATAACAGATGGATCATCACAGCCTGGAGAGAATGGTGTGGCAGGGAGTGAGCAGAGGACATGACCGACACTCAGGACTTCGAGTGTGGAATAACAGATGGATCATCACAGCCTGGAGAGAATGGTGTGGCAGGAAGTGAACAAAGAACATGACCGACACTCAGGACTTCGAGTGTGGAATAACAGATGGATCATCACAGCCTGGAGAGAATGGTGTGGCAGGAAGTGAACAGAGGACATGACCGACACTCAGGACTTCGAGTGTGGAATAACAGATGGATCATCACAGCCTGGAGAGAATGGTGTGGCAGGAAGTGAACAGAGGACATGACCGACACTCAGGACTTCGAGTGTGGAATAACAGATGGATCATCACAGCCTGGAGAGAATGGTGTGGCAGGAAGTGAGCAGAGGACATGACCGACACTCAGGACTCTGAGTAAAGTTCTGATGGACACATAATCAGATTGTTACATGTACCATTAGTATTGGGAATCTTCACTGGCCACTGAAGGTGAGCACATATGGATATGTCCTGATTTATGACGTCGGTTCTTACCTCAACTCAACTTCCTGAAGGTAGGTCTCCACAGGGGAAATGGGAGCCACCATTTGTTGTGACTAATTTGACTTGCTTACAGAAAAGTGCCATGACAAATTAAATAACAATTAAATTATTTGCATACTTGTTATGCATATTTGTCTTAAAAATCAAAACAGCAGGAAGGTATAGTTTCAAAAGAATTGTATAATTGTTAAACAAAAAACTTAATTGCGTCATTAATCTCAAAACAAAAAGATAATGAAACGTTTTTTTTATTCAATTTAATTTTCACATGTCAAATGCCAACAGTTCAGAAGAATGTGAAAATATAGATGTCCCTAGAACATTCTCTTTCATTGTAGCTTAATTCTTGCAAATGTATCTATTACTGCATTGACTTTCATATCATTCGCCAACTCTCTTTCCATGGGGAGCAATTCTAACAGACAATCTAACTTCACCTATTGTAGAATGATGATAGGACTCCATGTGTATCATTCGCCAACTATCTTCCCATGGGGAGCAAATCTAACACATACAATCTAGCTTCACCTATTGTAGAATGATGATAGGACTCCATGTGTATCATTCGCCAACTATCTTCCCATGGGGAGCAATTCTAACAGACAATCTAACTTCACCTATTGTAGAATGATGATAGGACTCCATGTGTATCATTCGCCAACTATCTTCCCATGGGGAGCAATTCTAACAGACAATCTAACTTCACCTATTGTAGAATGATGATAGGACTCCATGTGTATCATTCGCCAACTATCTTCCCATGGGGAGCAAATCTAACACATACAATCTAGCTTCACCTATTGTAGAATGATGATAGGACTCCATGTGTATCATTCGCCAACTATCTTCCCATGGGGAGCAATTCTAACAGACAATCTAACTTCACCTATTGTAGAATGATGATAGGACTCCATGTGTATCATTCGCCAACTATCTTCCCATGGGGAGCAATTCTAACAGACAATCTAACTTCACCTATTGTAGAATGATGATAGGACTCCATGTGTATCATTCGCCAAAACTACTCCATGGGGAGCAAATCTAAACACAGACAATCTAAACTCACTAGTGTAGAATGATGATATGACTCCATGGTAATCATGGCTAACTATCTCCCAATGGGGCAAATCTACACAGACAATAACTTAACCTATTTTAGAATGATGATTAGGACTCATGTTGTATCATCACCAAACTAATTCCCATGGGGAGCAAATCTAACACAGACAATCTAACTTCACCTAGTAGAATGATGATAGGACCCAGTGTTATCATCGCAACTATCTCCCATTGGAGCAAATCTAACACAGACAATCTAAACTTCACCTATTGTAGAATGATGAAGGACTCCATGTGTAGCATTCGCTAACTATTCTTCCCATGGGGAGAAAGTACATAGACAATCTCACTTCACCTATTGTAGAATGATGACTAGGGACTCCATGTGTACATTCGCCAACTATCTCCCATTGGGAAGCAAAATTAACACACTACAATCTAGCTTCACAATTGTAGATGATTGATAGGACTCCATGTGTATCATTCGCCAACTATCTTCCCATGGGGAGCAAATCTAACACAGACAATCTAACTTCACCTATTGTAGAATGATGATAGGACTCCATGTGTATCATTCGCCTAACTATCTTCCCATGGGGAGCAAATCTAACACAGACAATCTAACTTCACCTATTGTAGAATGATGATAGGACTCCATGTGTATCATTCGCCAACTATCTTCCCATGGGGAGCAAATCTAACACAGACAATCTAACTTCACCTATTGTAGAATGATGATAGGACTCCATGTGTATCATTCGCCAACTATCTTCCCATGGGGAGCAAATCTAACACAGACAATCTAACTTCACCTATTGTAGAATGATGATAGGACTCCATGTGTATCATTCGCTAACTATCTTCCCATGGGGAGCAAATCTAACACAGACAATCTAACTTCACCTATTGTAGAATGATGATAGGACTCCATGTGTATCATTCGCCAACTATCTTCCCATGGGAAGCAAATCTAACACATACAATCTAGCTTCACCTATTGTAGAATGATGATAGGACTCCATGTGTATCATTCGCCAACTATCTTCCCATGGGAGCAATTCTAACACAGACAATCTAACTTCACCTATTGTAGAATGATGATAGGACTCCATGTGTATCATTCACCAACTATCTTCCCATGGGGAGCAAATCTAACACAGACAATCTAACTTCACCTATTGTAGAATGATGATAGGACTCCATGTGTATCATTCGCTAACTATCTTCCCATGGGGAGCAAATCTAACACAGACAATCTAACTTCACCTATTGTAGAATGATGATAGGACTCCATGTGTATCATTCACCAACTATCTTCCCATGGGGAGCAAATCTAACACAGACAATCTAACTTCACCTATTGCAGAATGATGATAGGACTCCATGTGTATCATTCGCCAACTATCTTCCCATGGGGAGCAAATCTAACACAGACAATCTAGCTTCACCTATTGTAGAATGATGATAGGACTCCATGTGTATCATTCGCCAACTATCTTCCCATGGGGAGCAAATCTAACACATACAATCTAACTTCACCTATTGTAGAATGA
This sequence comes from Cepaea nemoralis, assembly GCA_014155875.1. Taxonomy (NCBI): domain Eukaryota; kingdom Metazoa; phylum Mollusca; class Gastropoda; order Stylommatophora; family Helicidae; genus Cepaea; species Cepaea nemoralis. Next base: position 19,580 of record JACEFZ010017131.1, on the reverse strand, counting down.
TGATAGGACTCCATGTGTATCATTCACCAACTATCTTCCCATGGGGAGCAAATCTAACACAGACAATCTAACTTCACCTATTGCAGAATGATGATAGGACTCCATGTGTATCATTCGCTAACTATCTCTCCATGGGGAGCAAATCTAACACAGACAATCTAACTTCACCTATTGTAGAATGATGATAGGACTCCATGTGTATCATTCACAAACTATCTTCCCATGGGGAGCAAATCTAACACAGACAATCTAACTTCACCTATTGCAGAATGATGATAGGACTCCATGTGTATCATTCGCCAACTATCTTCCCATGGGGAGCAAATCTAACACAGACAATCTAGCTTCACCTATTGTAGAATGATGATAGGACTCCATGTGTATCATTCACCAACTATCTTCCCATGGGGAGAAATCTAACACAGACAATCTAACTTCACCTATTGCAGAATGATGATAGGACTCCATGTGTATCATTCGCTAACTATCTCTCCATGGGGAGCAAATCTAACACAGACAATCTAACTTCACCTATTGTAGAATGATGATAGGACTCCATGTGTATCATTCACTAAACTATCTCTCCATGGGGAGCAAATCTAACACAGACAATCTAACTTCACCTATTGCAGAATGATGATAGGACTCCATGTGTATCATTCGCTAACTATCTCCCCATGGAGAGCAAATCTAACACAGACAATCTAACTTCACCTATTGTAGAATGATGATAGGACTCCATGTGTATCATTCACCAACTATCTTCCCATGGGGAGCAAATCTAACACAGACAATCTAACTTCACCTATTGTAGAATGATGATAGGACTCCTTGTGTATCATTCACCAACTATCTTCCCATGGAGGAGCAAATCTAACACAGACAATCTAACTTCACCTATTGTAGAATGATGATAGAACTCCATGTGTATCATTCAACTACAGTATCATTCTGCAACTGCACTAGTTGTTGGTAAATTCAGGAAAATGTAGGTTAAGATATATTGAACACAGCATTCAATCAATCAATCATGTGCCATGCCGGAAAGCGTGGGCATTAGGGATTGTGAATTCAAGTACATCATTAATTGTCATCTTCTTGACACTTGAATTTGCCTTAATCATAGTGATTATGTTTTCTTTGCACATGTCACAGAATAAAGGAAACAATTGTACGATTTCAGTTTGATTGTCAATGATGTCTGAAGACATGGCTTTCAAAACATTCTAATTTGCTGACAATAAATGTTGACAATATGCTCTCAGATGAGAACACAAAATTTGAAAGACACATTTTAAAACAATCTCAAATCTGTGATCTGTCCTATTTAAAATATAATCTTAGGACATTAAGAGTGAGTCAACCAAAAACTGCTTTCTAAGACCAGCTATTCCACCATCCTCTGCAATTTCATCTTGGAATATTTGTATATTTTACAGTCTGAGCTGCTTATATGAAGTATAAATGCCACATTCTGAGTCAATTCAGTTGCTTCACTTTCAATCTATTTGTTTACAAATCACATTCAAAGCAATGCATTCCCACAGTGAATTTCAATAATGAAAACACAAACAATAGGTTGCACAATTTATTGCCAGGCATATTTGACTGCATCTCGTCAGGGGCATACTGCAGAAGTCACACAATATAAACTAAAGCAAAATATACTCTCTTCAAGCCTGGGATTACTGTGGGAATATGTCAGTTCTATATTTAAATCAACTTGAAACATTTATCTTTTTGTTTTAGACAAACACCAGAGAATGAAAAGGGGACACTGTCACTAGATAGGACATACACTGAGAAAGTCTATAAATACAAGACACTGTCACTAGATAGGACATACACTGAGAAAGTCTATAAATACAAGACACTGTCACTAGATAGGACATACACTGAGAAAGTCTATAAATACAAGACACTGTCACTAGATAGGACATACACTGAGAAAGTCTATAAATACAAGACACTGTCACTAGATAGGACATACACTGAGAAAGTCTATAAATACAAGACACTGTCACTAGATAGGACATACACTGAGAAAGTCTATAAATACAAGACACTGTCACTAGATAGGACATACACTGAGAAAGTCTATAAATACAAGACACTGTCACTAGATAGGACATACACTGAGAAAGTCTATAAATACAAGACACTGTCACTAGATAGGACATACACTGAGAAAGTCTATAAATACAAGACACTGTCACTAGATAGGACATACACTGAGAAAGTCTATAAATACAAGACACTGTCACTAGATAGGACATACACTGAGAAAGTCCATAAATACAAGACACTGTCACTAGATAGGACACACACTGAGCAAGTCTATAAATACAAGACACTGTCACTAGATAGGACATACACTGAGAAAGTCTATAAATACAAGACACTGTCACTAGATAGGACATACACTGAGAAAGTCTATAAATACAAGACACTGTCACTAGATAGGACATACACTGAGAAAGTCTATAAATACAAGACACTGTCACTAGATAGGACATACACTGAGAAAGTCTATAAATACAAGACACTGTCACTAGATAGGACATACACTGAGAAAGTCTATAAATACAAGACACTGTCACTAGATAGGACATACACTGAGAAAGTCTATAAATACAAGACACTGTCACTAGATAGGACATACACTGAGAAAGTCTATAAATACAAGACACTGTCACTAGATAGGACATACACTGAGAAAGTCTATAAATACAAGACACTGTCACTAGATAGGACATACACTGAGCAAGTCTATAAATACAAGACACTGTCACTAGATAGGACATACACTGAGCAAGTCTATAAATACAAGACACTGTCACTAGATAGGACATACACTGAGAAAGTCTATAAATACAAGACACTGTCACTAGATAGGACATACACTGAGAAAGTCTATAAATACAAGACACTGTCACTAGATAGGACATACACTGAGCAAGTCTATAAATACAAGACACTGTCACTAGATAGGACATACACTGAGAAAGTCTATAAATACAAGACACTGTCACTAGATAGGACATACACTGAGAAAGTCTATAAATACAAGACACTGTCACTAGATAGGACATACACTGAGAAAGTCTATAAATACAAGACACTGTCACTAGATAGGACATACACTGAGAAAGTCTATAAATACAAGACACTGTCACTAGATAGGACATACACTGAGAAAGTCTATAAATACAAGACACTGTCACTAGATAGGACATACACTGAGAAAGTCTATAAATACAAGACACTGTCACTAGATAGGACATACACTGAGAAAGTCTATAAATACAAGACACTGTCACTAGATAGGACATACACTGAGAAAGTCTATAAATACAAGACACTGTCACTAGATAGGACATACACTGAGAAAGTCTATAAATACAAGACACTGTCACTAGATAGGACATACACTGAGAAAGTCTATAAATACAAGACACTGTCACTAGATAGGACATACACTGAGAAAGTCTATAAATACAAGACACTGTCACTAGATAGGACATACACTGAGAAAGTCTATAAATACAAGACACTGTCACTAGATAGGACATACACTGAGAAAGTCTATAAATACAAGACACTGTCACTAGATAGGACATACACTGAGAAAGTCTATAAATACAAGACACTGTCACTAGATAGGACATACACTGAGAAAGTCTATAAATACAAGACACTGTCACTAGATAGGACATACACTGAGAAAGTCTATAAATACAAGACACTGTCACTAGATAGGACATACACTGAGAAAGTCTATAAATACAAGACACTGTCACTAGATAGGACATACACTGAGAAAGTCTATAAATACAAGACACTGTCACTAGATAGGACATACACTGAGAAAGTCTATAAATACAAGACACTGTCACTAGATAGGACATACACTGAGAAAGTCTATAAATACAAGACACTGTCACTAGATAGGACATACACTGAGAAAGTCTATAAATACAAGACACTGTCACTAGATAGGACATACACTGAGAAAGTCTATAAATACAAGACACTGTCACTAGATAGGACATACACTGAGAAAGTCCATAAATACAAGACACTGTCACTAGATAGGACATACACTGAGCAAGTCTATAAATATAAGACACTGTCACTAGATAGGACATACACTGAGAAAGTCTATAAATACAAGACACTGTCACTAGATAGGACATACACTGAGAAAGTCCATAAATACAAGACACTGTCACTAGATAGGACATACACTGAGCAAGTCTATAAATACAAGACACTGTCACTAGATAGGACATACACTGAGCAAGTCTATAAATACAAGACACTTACTAGATAGGACATACACTGAGAAAGTCTATAAATACAAGACACTGTCACTAGATAGGACATACACTGAGAAAGTCTATAAATACAAGACACTAACTAGATAGGACATACACTGAGAAAGTCCATAAATACAAGACACTAACTAGATAGGACATACACTGAGAAAGTCTATAAATACAAGACACTAACTAGATAGGACATACACTGAGAAAGTCTATAAATACAAGACACTGTCACTAGATAGGACATACACTGAGAAAGTCTATAAATACAAAACATTGTCACTAGATAGGACATACACTGAGAAAGTCTATAAATACAAAACACTGTCACTAGATAGGACATACACTGAGCAAGTCTATAAATACAAAACACTCTAACTAGATAGGACATACACTGAGAAAGTCTATAAATACAAGACACTGTCACTAGATAGAACATACACTGAGCAAGTCTATAAATACAAGACACTAACTAGATAGGACATACACTGAGAAAGTCTATAATTACAAGACACTGTCACTAGATAGGACATACGCTGAGAAAGTCTATAAATACAAGACACTGTCACTAGATAGGACATACACTGAGAAAGTCCACAAATACAAGACACTGTCACTAGATAGGACATACACTGAGCAAGTCTATAAATACAAAACACTGTCACTAGATAGGACATACACTGAGAAAGTCTACAAATACAAGACACTGGCACCTACACGTGAATTGGTGAATACTATTGGTTTTGACGTACAGGGGGACAGGCTCTTTAACTGCTGGGGTCCGAATCGGTGTGGTTCTGTACCTAATGACTGGAGTTGCAGCACAGAATGTTCGGCCTACTGCTGTAGTGTTATGTTGTTGTTTGTCCATCAAGAATGATGATGACCATTCATTTCATCCAGTGGGGTTGAAAGTATGGAGCCGTGAGTTCTAAGATGGCTGATAAGGCCTATTTTGACTCGAAATGTTGTTTGACAATTTGGACAAAGAATGCTTGACGTTTCTGGAGGAGGATTTTCTGCAGTGGTTTTTCTGTTTTGTCTTTTCTTCACAGCTTTTGCAGTCCTGGTTGCCTCACAAGTAACTGCACCCTTGCGTAATGATGCACGCCATGAATTTCGGTCTCTGGCTGCAGTCTCCCAGGTGTCATGATGAATTTCAAAAGCATTCAGTGAGATTTTCAAAGTGTCTTTAAAGCGTTTCCTCTGGCCGCCTTGGGATCGTTTACCACAACGCAACTCGCCATAAAAAAATTCGTTTAGGGAGCCTGTGATCTGGCATGCGAGTCAAGTGACCAGCCCAGCGAATCTGATTCTTCATTAGTAGAGTGTGGATGCTGGGCATTGATGCTCTTTCTAGGACTTCAGTGTCTGGAATCTTGTCTTGCCATTTAATCTTCAGTAGCTTCCTTAGGCAGACTGTGTGGAAGTGGTTTAATTTCCTAGCGTGTCGCTGATAAACAGTCCAGGTTTCACAAGCATATAGCAGTGTGGATAATACAACTGCTTTGTAGACTTTCAGCTTTGTTTGCAGGCTTATTCCATTTCTGTCCCATACATTCTTGTACAGTCTGCCAAAGGCCACGCTGTCCTTGGAGATTCTTGCATTCACTTCATCATCAATTGTGGCAGCTTGTGATACAGTGCTGCCAAGGTAGGTGCATTTGTCCACAACATTTAGACTATGATCATTCACTTTGATATTCGGCATAGTGTGATTATTCCCTGGAGCTGGCTGGTACATAACTACAGTCTTCTCCAAATTGATATTGAGCCCAAAGTTGGCACAGGCATTTGAGAAAGTTGAAACATTATGTTGCATGTCCGCCTCTGAGTTGGCGTATAGAACGCAATCATCAGCAAACAGGAGCTCTCTGACAGTGTCGCTGTTAATTTTGGTTTTAGCTTTCAGCCTTCTGAGATTGAATAACTTTCCATCCATGCGGTAGTTGTTGTCTATTCCGATGTCGTAGTTCTCGAAGGCATTCGTCAACATAGCTGAAAACATGAGGCTGAACAGTGTTGGTGCCAGGACACATCCTTGCTTCACTCCATTGGTGACAGGAAAGGGTTCAGACAGTTCACCATTTTCCTGTACTCTTGTCTGCATGCCATCATGAAATAGCCGCACTATTTGGTCAAACTTTCGTGGACAGCCATATTTTGCCATCTTCCACAGTCCTTCTCTGCTGACTGTATCAAAAGCCTTGGTAAGGTCAATGAAAGTGGAGAACATTTCGCAGTTCTGTTCCTGACATTTCTCTTGCAGCTGCCTTGCAGCGAAAATCATGTCAACAGTTCCACGTTCTTTTCTCAAGCCACACTGGGAAGAAGACCATGATCGAGATGGGCCGTGAGGCGATTGAGAAGAATTCTGGCGAGTATCTTCCCTGCAATTGAAAGCAAGGAGATGCCTCGGTGGTTGTCACAGGATTGGCGGTTTCCTTTACGTTTGTAAAGGTGGACTATTGACGCGTCCTTAAAATCTTGTGGCATGGTCTTGTTCACCCATATGTTTGTAAACACTTGGTGAAGCTGCTCTGTTAGGACCGGCCCACCTGCCTTGTATATTTCTGCTGGGATGGAGTCAGGACCAGATGCCTTGCCGCTGGAGAGTTGCTGGATGGCTTTGTTTACTTCCACTATGGTTGGCAGGTCATCAAGTGTATCACTGATGGAAACTCGAGGAGGGCAGTTGATGGTTTCATCATCGAAGAAGGAAGTTGCATTTAAGATGTTGCTGAAATGTTCTGCCCAGCGCTGAAGGATGTCTTTCTTATCGGTGACCAATGTTCCCCCATCTGCACTGAGGAGGGGAGCTATGCCTGGTGATGTAGGACCGTAGACCGCTTTCAGTGAGTCGTAGAAGTTTTTCATATCATGTCTGTCAGCAAAGCCCTGAATTTCATCAGCTTTGCTGCTCAGCCAGGAGTCCCAAATGTGCCGAAGTTTCTGCTGCACTACTCTCTGAATGTTCTTGAAGGCATCTTTTTGTTATGTTGACTTCGGGTCATTCAAATGTGCCTTGAGGAGAAGATGTTTCTCGGCCAGCAATTGGTTGATGTCTTCGGAATTTTCATCAAACCAGTCTTTATGCTTTGGGGGGGGGGGGGTTGGATCCAGAATGTCCATAGCAGTGTTGTGAATTATGTCCTTTAAGGCTCTCCACTCTGTTTCTGTATCCTGTTTAGCTGCAGCATTGGACTTGTTCCCTTCAGCCCAGACGAGGAAGAAGTGGGATTAAATTTGACTGACAGTGGGATGAAGGAAGACCCAGAACCCCTTGTGATCTTTGAGGCTGCAGCTCAGGACAAGACACTAGATCTCAGTTCAAATCATTTACCTATCGTGATGGATTGCTTAGACAGCCCACCACAGGATTTACCTCAACTGGACTTAGCCCATGAAAGCAGGACCAGAGAGGAACATCCAGACCAGGAAACATTTCCAGTAGTTATCTCAGAGTATACCAGTTCGGAGACTCAGGAAACACAAGGAATTGTCATGAGCCAGAATATGGACTCTGATATTGTGCAGAAAACATTGTCTGTAGTTGCTAAAGAAGAAAATTCTTTGCACAAGATGGAGGAAGAAACGCCTATCATCTCATTAGCTGAAGTTATCAGGGAATTCCAGCAACAGGGACCTGAAGTAACAGAAGTCAAGAGTGGGTTGGAATCAACACTCTTAGGACTCAATCTACCCTTCAGTCAGGTCGATTTGATAGGAGTAGATCAGCTATTTGTGGATACTTTATTCAAAAGTAACTCCACTTTATCGCCTGTGAATAACTATGTTATTTCTCAAGGCTGGACAACTTGGCTCACTAAATTTCCAATTTCTAGCACGGTTTTCACACGAAACTCTAATGCAGAGAAACTCAGCCCATTAACTGAATATCAGGGGAAGAAACCGCGACACCGAGGAGGGACGATTGTTACGCCCGACTTTGAAGGAGGAAAGCGCCAGTTGAATTTATATCAGGGGACCATGATGTGTAACATTATTCCTTTTAAAAGGAAGCTATTGATGGATCTGTTAAGGATCTTTAAAGTATGGAGGAATATCACGGAGACAAGCTTTGCTGTGGCCAGCTTATGCGAGACTTCACTACGGGTACATCCTCGGCTGAAAGGAGTAAATCACGTGAGTGAATGGTGTAAAACAATCGCTGCCCAGAGGCGTAGAAGAATCCCGTTGATTGTGATCTTTCCCAGAGGGGTAAAATTACAACCTTCTGACAATTACCGGATTTTACCAAGCTATTGCATGGAATCCCGGCCGAAAACCAGGTACAAGGATCTATCCAGAGTATCTTTGGGTTATGGAAATGGGACGTCTATCTGCAGATGCAGGACAACCCACTGCCACAAGGAATATTGGAAACCTTTAGGCAGATACAGAACGGAGAGTGCTTAGGCATTATTCTGGGATGTACGGCGTGCGTTGAAAAAAGATTTCTGGCAGAAACTTTTTTTTTAAGGGGAAAGCTCTGTCGCGAAATGCCGCCTTAACATCCCAGAATATTTTTCTCAGTCTCAAAATTTGAGAGGCCAAATTGAGAAAGAATTAATTAATCACGCTACTTCAAGGCTATCTAGTCGTGAGGTAAGATTATTCACAAAAAGCCTCTAGCCATGACGTAAGCTTGCAGATGGCAAGTAAAATTGGCTACTTGAGACGGACACAACTAGATAATTAGTATACACCTTGGGAAACTGCTGACCCAGACATGCTGAATCAACAATGAACTGGGCCATGGACTGTGTAATTAAAACCGACCAGGCATGACATCTGTTAAGCAGGGGTAGAAAATCGCCCAGGTGTGAACAACATTGACCCAGGGAAAGATAATAGCCCCAGGGCTGTAAACTATGCCCCATCCACTCTGACTGGCAGACCCAGGTAGGTGTGAAATCACTGATAAGACTGTGAAACTGATCTGGGGCTGGCAACGCAAAACCATCCAGGTGTGACACTATGGTGAAGGCTAGTGTGCATACAGAAAGAATTTTTATGACTGGACAGACTTGGAGTTAATTGCAATTAACGTCAGGAGGAGATAAGAAGAATTTATGAATGGAATTCCTGGGAGATAAGTGTCTACTGCTAGGCTAGGTATAAAAACCCCTGCTAGACTTTTCCTCTTTAGATTAAGTTTGACTTCAGAACAGGTAGGAACTATCTCAATGTCTGTAGTCATACGCAGGATTATTATGTTAGATTTCACTACAAAAGTTATTTCTTAGTTACTGATTTTCGGTCTATATCTGATCTAGGTTATTGCAAGAACTATCATTGTCATAGATTACTTGAGTGTTCTTTCTAAGTTCTGTGTTCAATATCATATTGCTTTAAAGTGTTATTCTTCTGAGAAATAGAGCCTTATGTGAGACAGATCTTGTCTGGGTATACTTTTAGGTGTCTTGGTAGATGCTTGTCATTTCTTTGTACACTATCCTAGTCTCTTTTTGGTGTGTGCATTTGTTGTAAAGAATATAGTCAACTGACTATTTCTTTAAACCGGGCAGAGCAGCAAATATGGCTGGTCTGTGTGGTAACTTCAATTAGACTTGTTGTATATCTCATTTTGTAGATAAAACAATCACAGTCAGGTCTTAGTCAGATATGACTGAGCTACCGTATAACAGTAGACGGTACTACCTGGTTTCTGTTAGCGCCGAACGTTGGGCGGCGCTTACCAAACCCGACACCCCAGATTGTGCCAACGGCTTCGGGCGGAAGAGCGCAATTTGGAGGGTACAAGCCTTACCCTGGTGCGAGGAAATGCAAGCTAAAGACAAAATTGTCATGGCAGGGCAGACCAGGCCCTAAGCCTTGGTTGGCGACTGGTCTAGGATCGAAGCTCCGACAGGCGGACAGTTAGAGCATTGCTTTGCTGATCCGGCAGCTTCTGCAGCTTGTCTTGTTCCAGATGTAGGGGTGTTACCTTTCCTCTGGAGTAAACTAGGCAGGCCGAGAGAGGGATCATGCTGCATGGGCAACACATGATCTCTATATTTTAGCCCAGGCTTTGTGCTATGGAGAGGCAATAACTCCATCCCTGGTCTTAACTGGTCTCGGAATCAAAGCGAGAGGCAACTGTTACGGGTTATAAGTCCTTGTCAGTTGGCGTAGACATGGGGCGCCACGCGTTGCCTCTGACGGTGGGAGACACCTATAGGTGTCACTGATCAGCTACCGCCCGCCTCAAGCTGGGCAGCCCCCAGCCAATTGGGTGCTGATCCGCCACAGCCTGCCTGCTTCAATGGGTGCTTGGGGCTAGGACAAAATCTGAATCGCAGGCTGTAAAACCAATGCACCAGGTACAAACAAAAATAAAAATAGAAACCTCAAGCTACGGCTTGCAACCTGGAACGTGAGAACCATGTGTCCAGGATTTTCCACTGACTTGACCAATATTGACGATGTGAGAAAAACGGCTGTGATTGATGCCGAACTCAATCGTCTTAACATTGATATTGCTGGCCTGCAGGAGACTCGCCTCGCTGAGGAAGGGTCACTCAGGGAAAACAACTACACCTTTTTCTGGAAGGGTAGAGGGCAGGCAGAAAAAAGGCAACACGGTGTGGGCTTTGCAGTGAAGAATTCGCTACTGGGAATGATTGAAATTCCAGCAGGAGGAAATGAAAGACTATTATCCCTGCGCTTGGCAACCTCTTGTGGGTTTGCCACCATTATTACTGCATATGCACCGACACTCGATTCCTCTGATGATGTGAAGGATTCGTTCTATGAGGAGTTAGACTCCGTGATCAAGGCAGTTCCAAAATCTGACTACATTTATATGCTCGGTGATTTCAATGCTCGTGTGGGCAAGGACTCGAGTTCATGGCCAGTGTGCCTTGGAAAATACAACATCGGTCGCATGAATGAAAATGGGCAAAGGCTGCTGGAGCATTGCACCAGTAATGACCTATGTATTACAAACTCCTTTTTTAAAACAAAAGAGATGCATAAGGTCACATGGAAACATCCAAGATCCGGCCATTGGCACCAGCTGGACTTCATCATCACACGGAGACAACATCTGAACCATATATCATTGACTCGTAGTTACCACAGTGCTGACTGTGATACGGATCATTCTTTGGTTGTTGCAAGGGTTAGACTGAGACCAAAGAGAATCTACACAGCTAAACACAAATCTAGCCCCAGGATTAATATTATTAACACTCATGACCCTGAAAAGTGCTTTCAGTTTCAACAGCAACTTGAAGACGCTTTCACTGATACACCAGAAAATTGTACAGTAAATGAAAAGTGGGGTCAAATTAAGGAAACTCTTTATAAAACTGCCGTAGGGGTTTACGGCACTGTGGATCATAAGAGCCAGGACTGGTTTGCGGCCAACAGCGAGACTCTGCAGCCCTTGATTGATAAGGAGAAGAAAGCTCTCTTAAGAAACAAGGAAAGACCAACGCGTAACACTCTGAGTGAGCTAAGGCAAGCTAGGAAGGATGTGCAAAAGGCTGCCAGGCAGTGTGCAAATGATTATTGGATCAAGTTATGTGAGTCCATTCAAATCGCAAGTGATAAGGGAGACATAAGAAGCATGTATGAAGGAATAAAGAAAGCCTGTGGTCCAGTGATCAAAAGAAGTGCACCATTGAAAACCTTGACTGGAGAAATCATCACTGATAAGAAACAGCAGATGGACAGATGGGTAGAGCACTATTTGGAGCTTTACTCAAGTGAGACCAAACTAGCGGATGATGCCCTCAACGCCATAGAGGCTCTACCAACTCTTGACCACCTGGACACACTTCCCACCATAACAGAAGTTAAGTGTGCTATAAATGAACTTGCATCTGGCAAGGCTCCAGGTAAGGATGGGATTCCAATAGAGGTTATCAGGAGTGGGCAAGACACACTCACTATACAGATCCACCAGCTAATAGAACTATGCTGGCGTGAAGGACAAGTCCCACAGGATTTCAAAGATTCAAGCATCATAACACTGTACAAGAACAAGGGCGATCGGAGCGACTGCAACAACTATAGGGGTATCTCACTTCTGTGTATTGTTGGAAAAGTATTTGCCAGAATTGTTCTGCGCAGACTTCAAGTCCTAGGAGATCAAGTCTACCCCGAATCACAGTGTGGCTTTCGACAGAACCGGTCTACCACTGATATGATATTCTCATTGCGACAAATGCAAGAAAAATGCCGTGAACAGAATCAACCACTGTTTATTGCCTTCATCGACCTCACAAAGGCATTTGATTTGGTCAGTCGTGAGGGTCTGTTCAAGGCACTAAAGAAGATTGGCTGCCCACCAACTCTTCTGTCCATTGTGGAATCGTTCCACACAGGCATGAAGGGTATAATCAAGTTTGATGGTGCAACTTCTGAAGAATTTGAAATCAAGAGTGGAGTTAAGCAAGGTTGTGTACTAGCTCCCACCCTCTTTGGAATATACTTTTCACTTCTACTGAAATATGCATTTCGTGATCAGGATGGTGGTATATACATTCACTCACGCTCAGATGGCGGCCTCTACAATGCTCAGAGATTGAAGGCTAAGACCAAAATTAGGAGGGTACTGATCAGAGAGTTGCTTTTTGCAGATGATGCTGCAGTTACGACCCACTCTGAGGAAGAATTGCAATGTCTACTATCTGCATTCTCCAATGCTTGTTCTGAATTTGGTTTAACAATTAGCAAAAAGAAGACACAGATTATGTCACAAGGTGCACATGGGGTACCATCAATCTTTATTGACGACGCCGAACTAGAGATAGTAGACCATTTTACATATCTAGGATCAGTGGTAAATAGCAAATTATCCCTAGATCAGGAAATCAACATCCGGATTGGTAAGGCAGCAACAACAATGAACAGGTTAAGAAAAAGAGTCTGGGAGAACAGGAAGCTTACTGCCAAAACAAAAGTCCTTGTCTATCAAGCCTGTGTCCTTAGTACTCTTCTCTATGGCAGTGAAACCTGGACAACTTACTCACACCAAGAGAACAATTTAAACAGCTTTCATATGCGGTGTCTGCGAAGAATTCTTGGTATTAAGTGGCAAGACAAAATCACAAATACTGAAGTATTGGAAAGATCAGGTTGTGTGACAGTTTATTCCATGCTCAGTCTTCGTAGACTTAGATGGATAGGACATCTTAGGAGGATGGATGATGGTAGAATACCAAAGGATATCTTTTTTGGTGAATTACAGATGGGTAAGAGATCTCAGGGTCGGCCTCTACTACGATACAAAGATGTGTGTAAGCGGGACATGATTGATACAGGCATTGATAATGCACATTGGGAGCAAGTCGCCGCTGAACGTGTTGCATGGAGGGCAAATATCAGAAATGGAATAAAGTCAAAGGAGAAAATTATTGCAGAAAAGTCACACACCAAGCGTTTGAGACGTAAGATGGTGCATGATGGTGGAAATGACCACGTGTTCACATGCACCCACTGTGAACGGACATTTACAGCGCAAATTGGCCTTATCAGTCACACTCGCTACCGCCATAGTTAAAAGTTATTATGCCTTTTTAAAGCACAAACTATCGTCTGTCAAGACGGCAAGGTGCCAATGTGTCATGTGGACTTGAGTCGGTCTTCCAGCATATTTTCAAACGACAGCTGCATTTTCTTGCTGTTTAGGCGGGTGACATTTAGTTTTCTTTTGCATTTTCACCCCTTGAGGACGCCGTGGTGGTTTGATGTGAATGCTGTAGTAAGCTGTTCTTGTAGACGTTGCATTACGTCTTGTAGACGTTGCATCCGCTCGAAAGGTTAACTGGATGAACACCTTGAGTTTCGGGACTGTAGTTTCGTCAGGTTTTGGTTTTGGCTGTTGGCAGTGGCGCTTTATAAATCCCGCGGTTTACCCGTTCAGGTTTAAGACATTCTTCAGAGTTTCAAATTCCTCTGTCAGTGTGTCCTGGGTACATATCTTCCTAGCACGGTCAAACAGGGTCCGTACTAAGTCTCGTTTGCACTGGACAGGTGTGAAGCTCTGAAAGTTTAAGTATTGGTATTTTAAGTATATATCTAGTTATTTTACTTTATGTTGTGTGAATTCTGCAGTATGTACCCGACGAGATGCAGCGAAAAATGCCAGGCAATAAATCGTGCAGTGTCTTCGTTATTCAAATTCACTACAGGAAAACATTTTTATTTAATATAAAAAAAAATTAAAGAAACAAGTGAGGGGGGGGGGGGAAGGAAAACAAAAGCTGGGGTTGATTGCGACGTCCTGTAAAGGATATGCAACTAACGTGTAACTCTCAGTGTAGTATTAGAATACGTTACGCTGACAACGGCATAGCAGTTAGTTCGAGTGTGTTCCGATGTTGGTTGTACCGAAGTGTGGCTTATAGATTCTGTTAGGTTGGGCAGGGAATGTGACAATTTGAAAATAAAACATGTTCCTACTAACCCCAGACCCGTCGTTACGCTTCAATGTAGTTACCGGAGGGGCCTCTCCGTGACTGTATGTTGTGTTTTGTGTATGTATTTGTTTGCTGATGAAGGCTAGTCGCCGCAACGTCATGTGTGTGTCGTAATTATGTTATGTAAAGCTGCATTACTTTGTGTTATTTTATATTGTTTACATTTTCCCAGATTTATATCAGTTCCTTCAAATTTTATTCATATTTTAACATAATACATGGGTTAACTGCCTTCACAGACGGTTATCCAGGGAGTACCACACAACCCACGCCTTGTCTGAGCTTATAACGGTCCCTGCACCACTCTGCCAACACTGTTTACTGCCACCTGTAAATCTGCAGCCAAACTTTGCCTATCTCTGCCCTGTCTGTACACCAGCACATCATCCGCAAATGTCAAGATTCTACCCACACCTGGTGTCTCAATAGCTGCGACTTTGCGGGTGTAGACATTAAAGAGTACTGGGGACATGGCAGATCCCTGTGACAACACAGGTGTAATAGTGCAGGAATCAGAAGTCCAGGAACCCATAGACAGTGCAACCTTACGCTCATAAAGGACTGCCGCAACCCATCTAACAAGGCAAGGGCAGACCTCCATGTGTATATCAACCAAATGGTTTGTCTCCGTGCAGAACCCGAGTCCATGTTTTATACTCGCTCACAAGAGTTCGGCGGACGTCGCCATTTTCAGTTGGCCCTCAAGACTTCATACCAATAGGACAGGTCCACTAACAATTCCAAAGTATACACACACTAGTGTGGGGCGACACCCGTACTGATCTATTTCACAAATGGACAAGGTGTCAAATGTGTCTTTCTGAAGGTAATTGAACCATTTTATTCTTGAGTCGTATGTAAATAAACCAATCTATCCATCCATCATCATGTGCCATGCCGATATCGATAACTTATTAATATTATTTTGAGTATTTACTCATGAGAACACCACAGTAGATAGGCCTTGAAAATCAAAATCTAATGGTACCTCAATGATGCCAGTATGTCACTTCTAAGTGAAGATATTCACAATTTTGTGAAGGTGAGACGAGTTGCAATTTCTCATGCTTCCTCACCCGATATTGTAGCTCTTCAGTGTGTCCGTTACCTCCACCAGCGATCTGTGCGTGCGAGACGGTCTCAAACGGTCATATGAAAACTGACTTCAAAAATATGTTCCGTCATGTTAAATGATTACAAAATAGTACAAGTATACAAATAAATTATTATTAATATTAATCTTTAAAATTGTATTCACTTTAACTTTAGTAGTTCAAGTTGCACGTTTTGTGTGTTACAAAGTGTAGCACAATCGATATGCGCGTCCGTTATGACCCGTGGGTTTCCAATTCACAAAGGCACATCTTCACAGAAAATCTGTTTTTCAACCACAATTCGAGCAAGTTTAGCGATGAAACCTTGCTGATTCAGGGGCAATATTTTATATGGCAATTAAAATTCACATTAAACAAAGACATCTGTTGGATTCATCGATTCCGATACGCGATCATTCCTCTGCCTCTGTGGGATGCACTCTGCGGCTGTCTGCAGCTTGCACAGATCCATAGAGCACACTTTATTCACAAACTTCCAGTTTCTTAGTTCTATAGGGAGTCTCTGTGGCGAAGTGGTCAAGCCGTTTAACTCATGCTCCGAAGGTCATGGGTTTGATTCTGGGCCACGTCCTTCTGTTTACGAGTTAAATGTTTCTGAGGCTCCTGTGGGTCGTCGCTAAAAGCTATGGAGTTTGTGCTTTGTGCGGCGCTTTCCATGCTGCGGAAAGAAACCGCGCCATATGGGATAAAACCCGGTGCAATAAAGTCGACCCTGTTGACTTTTAAGCGACTTTTTTTTTTCTTAGCTCTATATATAATATTTTAGTTCATAATGTTTAATAATTTCTATTATATCACTTAATAATTTTGTGATAAATTTAAAAAAACAAAAACAGCTGGGAATAGAACCCCAGTCTCCCGCGTGACAGGCGGAATGCTTATGACTACGCTAGCAAGAACACAATGATTGTTCCATCAAAGGTTAATAATATAGTCAAGCCGCCGTTTTGAGTTTCCCATTCACAACGGCACTCGTCACGATTGTAACATCTTCGCCTATTTTCAACCACAATTACAGCAAGTTTAGCAATGAAACATTCCAGATTTCTGAAAAATTGGATGCAGAATTAGAAGATCCATCTAAAATTGATGGTTGTCTATTGAAAGCACCAGAAAAAAATTAATTACGGTTCAGCATGCCATTTCCATCTCTCTCCGCATGCGAGGTTGGTCTCAACCAACACGGGTCATAAGCGGATTATGAAAACTGACTTTAAAAATATGTTCCGTCATGTTAATTGATTAAATCATAGTACAAGTATACAAATAAATTATTATTAATCTTTAAACTTGTATTTTCTTTAACTTTAGTAGTCCAAATTGCATGTTTTGTGTGTTTTCAGTGTTACAAGGTGAAAGTGTACATGCCAGTCTGATCGATATGTGCAGCCGCCATGGCCATGCGTTTCCCCATTCATGAAAAGCACATCTTCAAGGAAAATGTTGATTTCATCTACAAATGAAGCTATTCTAGCGATGAAACTTTCCAAATATATGTAAATTTTCATGCAGAACTTAAAAATTCATCTAAAAGTTATGCCTATCTATTACCAACGCCAGAATAGTGTTACAAAGTGTACATGCCGGTCCGATCAATAATGCGCAATGAACAAAAACACGCCTTAGCAGAAAATGTTGATTTCATCGACAAATAAAAGCTATTCTAGTGATGAAACTTTCTAAATATATGTAAATTTGCATGCAGAACATGATAATTCATCTAAAAGTTATGCCTTTCTATTACAAGTGCCTGAAAAAAATTAATTACGGTAAATATGAAATATAATTTTATTTATATAAAAGGTCACGATGATTTCAATCAATCGCTGTGCACGGAATATTGGGCAAATCTTTCCTGGAAAACCCAGGATGCCGTGTGTTCTTGTCACGTGATATTTGAATGAATGACGTCGAAAGAATCCATGGTCTGAACTTAGCGATTTGTGGGACACGGTGAATCATGGTGGCATGACTTGGGTTTTCATTTCCGGTTGCGGGACAATGGAACTGTTTACGATAAGTGTGGGCGGTCATGATTGTTTTGCCATCTCACTTGATCACCAGTGTCGTGGATCAGCTCTGTGTTCCTGTCTCTACCATGCCATGTGGCCAAGCCATCCAGGTATTTACTTCTTTGTCTTCCCCTTGGTCTCTTCCCTTCAATCTTGCCAGTTGTCACCAAGTTCTCCAATTCATTTCTTCCCAGAATATTGTGACTGTCTAATGTCTCTAACTAGTTTACGATCTTCATTTGTTTCTTGAAAGACTTGTTCATTGATTTTTCTCTCTTGTCTGTGGTACTTTTTGCATTTTCCCCAGAAACCACATTTCCACAGCCACCAGATGTCTTTCAGCTTGTCTGTTCATTGTCCACGCATCAATCCATATAAAAGTACAGGTTCTATTTAGCACTTCAACACTCTTTTTCTCGTTTCAATTGACATCTATTTATTGGTCAGTATGTTTTTCATCTTAGTCATTTAGTTTACTCGTTTAGTCATTGGATCAACATCATGGCACACGGTTTAACCCATAAGTGCTCCGTTTTCCTCCTAACTCAAACCCGAGTCCGGAGAAACTCAGCTCAATGCACGAACTCTGTTGCATCGGTGAGGATCCTGAAATACTTGTAGATTTTTTACTCGAAATTTTGCCCGTGCAGTGCCGTTAGGCTACTCTTTTTCGATTTCCAACTGCCAAGGGATTTTTTACGTGCGCAAAAATACACACGGGCATCCGATCTCACTACCCAGAGACCAGGGGAAATTTTATTACTGGAAGTCCAGGTGGATTTTTTAAATAAATCCCTGTTCTCAACGGGGCCTGAACTCGGGACCTCCAGCACTCGAGGCGGACACCATACCTCGAGACCACGCAGCCCCCCTGCAGGCTACCTTTGCAGTGGTAGGAGTTATCATCATGATGTTCAATTTGAGTATTTACTAATGAGACCACCACAGTAGATAGGCCTTGAAAATCAAAATATAATGGTACCTCAATGATGCCTGTGTGTCAATTCTAAGTGAAGATATTCACATTTTTGTGAAGGTGAAACGAGTTATGATTTCTCATGTTCCCCATACTTCTTAGAACTCTCCAGTGTGTCCATTACCTGTCACAGTACAGCGGGGTAACGGTGAACTGGCAATAACTCCAAGACGGTTCTTTCTTCATATTACTTTATTCAGAATCAACAGATATAGGTTATAACAAACCATCAATTAAGCCAGAAGTTGCCCAGCTAAATCATACGTCCATATCGGAGGATGGGTCATTCACAACTGACCTTGTTTCTAAGATCCTCGTCATAGGACGACCCACCCTAACTACCCCATATTATGGTGCTTGACCGTGCCCTACTTCCCTATTGACTATGCACACCTCGTTGCCCCTTCTTCCTATTCCTAACTCTGTTACATTTCCTCCCTTTCTTCAACCAAGACTTTTCCCTGAAAAGTCTTAAACCCAGAACCCTACTATAATTTCCAGCCAAAAAAATCTAAGTAAAATATCCTACAAGTTTTTAACTCATATCACTGCCCCATAATTCCTTTAATTTCACTTGGAATATATATATATATATATATATATATATATATATATATATATATATATATATATATATATATATATATATATATATATATATATATATATAGCCATCCGCTACTATCCCCCACACACAACTTTACTCCACCTCTCAGATA
>JACEFZ010017130.1:0-32740 GCA_014155875.1 Cepaea nemoralis | reverse complement strand
AAAATTTTTTAAAAAAAAATCTTAAAGTGAAAACCAACAAGATTACACAGTAGGTAATTATGGCCATATAGGTTATATGTCCTATGCAGGAAACTGCAATCACCTCAAGCTCCTATTGGCTGTGTGTGATTTACTAGGCAATTTTATATTCAGTAGTTTGCCACTGCTTTCTGAACGACATTTAAATCCAATTGACCAGTGTGTGGAATGAACCCACTACCCGGTCATCAGAGAAAGTTTAAGCACAACCGCTTTAAACCTTTCAGAGGGCAGCAAAATGAAAAAGGAGACAGGCTTGTAGAGAGGGCAAAAGAGCAGGATGATTGTTGGAAACACCTGGTATCAGCAACATTCAAGGAGATTATGGACATTACCTGACAATGAGATCAGAAATCAGATTGACTACATTCTCGCCAATAGATATTCAAAATACTTTTGAAAGTCTCAAAAACTGTACAATTACAGACTGCTACAGTGATAATAAATTAACTATTTGCAAAATACATAACGGTCAAATATAAAAGAATAAACAAACTACCCCGTGTGCATTGAAGAATGAGTTAAAAGAAAAATTCATAAAAATAAAGAACAGTTTTGATTCACTGATCTAAGATTCTAGTTCAAGATGTTAATGATTGATGAGAACTAATGAAGAACATCACACAGACTGCAGAAACAAGCATCCTTAAATTGAAGATAACAGGCTGTATGAAATGGATGGCTGAAGACATTTCAAAACTACCCCTCTGCTGTGTGTCCACCGTGACGAGGTAGAGGGGCTTGTGCGTCCCAATGACCCCAAGAGCTATGCCGACGGTAGCACAGCTACTGGTAGGGCCACCCATGTCGGACAGGTCAAGGGAGAGGGACCAGACGAAGAGACACACAAACCTGCTGCCTTGTAGGTAGACTGGGGACAGTCAAAGGCTAGGGAAAGCACCCCAAATACATGCTTGTCGAAATCGGATGTACTGAGCCACAGGCTTGACAAAGCAGTGCAACGTGAAACCTGATGCCTTGTAGGTAGACTGGGGACAGTCAAAGGCTAGGGAAAGCATCCCGAATAAATGCTTGTCGAAATCGGATGTACTGAGCCACAGGCTTGACAAAGCAGTGCAACGTAACTTAATTCATGATGTCACAAATCAAAATTAATCGATATGGTGCTAATCCCGTGAAGTCCCATCAGGCGGTGATAGTGCCGGGCCCCCTGCCTCGAGGGGGTCCACCCATGACTACTGGTGGTCACCTTCCCCTGTGCTGTGGAGTCAAGGCACAGAGGAGTAGGTTAAGAGCTTTTGACCAAATACCCCGGACACTCAACATACTACAGTGGAATGCTGAAGGAGTTTACAAGAAGAAAGACTCCCTAACACAGCGTCTTCATAAAGATAGAATAGATGTGGCATGCATTCAAGAGACACACCTCAACGCCAATCACAAATTCTCAGTCAGAGGATATCAGGCCACACGTTTCGACCGCGAAGGACACAAAGAGGAGTTCTAATACTTACACGAAATACAATACCTTGCAGCGAAGTATCTGTGATCTCTGACAACCAAACGGAAATTATAGGTGTTGATATAATGATAAAGGACGTGAAAATAAGAATCTACAATCTGTATAGCCCAGCAGATAAGGACCTTACACTCTCAAACATGAAAATAACTGACACAAACTGCATTATTGTCGGAGACTTTAATAGCCGTTCAGAAAGATGGGGATACCCAGATACTGACAAAAGAGGAGATGAATTGGAGGACTGGGAAATAGACTCAAATCTCCATCTACTCAACAAAGCGGATGACACACCGAGCTTCTACTCCAGAAGATGGCTTACCACTTCTACTCCAGACTTAGCTTTCTGCACAGGAGACATCCTCCACAAAATCGATCGCCATGTGCTGGACCAATTAGCAGGTAGTGACCACAGACCAATCAAGCTTGAAATGAATATGGAGTATGTTCCACAGGAGCAAAAGCCCTTGCCCCGCTGGAATTACAAACGAGCAGATTGGGACAGATTTGCCATACTAACAGACAAATATTGTGAAAACATAAATACACGATATGGCAACATAAAGCAAATGGTGGAAAGTCTAAACAGAGCGATAATACAGGCAGCCACTGAGTCCATTCCAAGAGGAGCGAGGAAAAATTACAAACCATACTGGACTGAAGAACTACAAAGTTTGGAGGACAAAGTTGAAGATGCCAGGAAGACAGCAGAGAGAGAACAAACACTTGAAGCAAACATCTCTCTCAAAGCCATCTCAGCAAAATATAAAGAACAGTAAATCAAACAACAAGAGATTGTTGGAGGGAAAAAACAGAAAACCTGAATTTTGACAGGGATGGAAACAAACTATGGAAACTAGTGAAAGTCATGAACAATGAAGGACCTAGAAACAAACAAATAACAATTAAACAAGGAAATGCCATTGCTTACAGGAAAAAAGGCTGCAAATGCACTAATGGAACACTATGCAAATGCAAACCACATTGATATTACAACCGAACAGAAGAAAGCAATCAAAGACAAACAGATACATCATAGAAATACAGAGACAGCAGCAGAATATATGATGGCAAATCTAACAATGGAAGAAATGGAACAGGCAATGAATACCCTAAAAAGAAGAAATCACCAGGAAAGGATGGAATCACAAATGAAATGCTAATAGGACTAGGCACCAAGGCAAAGAAGAAACTACTAGCAGTCCTAAATAACAGCTGGAAGAGAGGAATAGTCCCACAGGCATGGAAGGAAGCTATACTAATACCAGTCCCAAAGAAAGGAAAGACCTGGAAGAACCAAATGGCTATCGACCTATCAGTCTACTTAGCTGTGTAGGAAAATTAATGGAACGCATTATCAATGGCAGGCTAACATGGCATCTGGAAGAAAACAAACTCTTAACACCACACCAAGCAGGATTCAGAAAGTACAGATCCACTGAAGATCAAATAACCTATATAGCTCAGGAAATAGAGGATGCCTTCCTAAGAGAAAAAGCACACACTAACAGTCTGGATAGATTTAGAAAAAGCATTTGATAAAGTATGGAAGAAGGACTGAAAGTAAAACTGCAAAAAATGCATGTTTGTGGAAAATGTATAAATGGATCAGCCACTACCTTGAGAACAGAACTGCCAGGACAAAAGTACAAGGACAAACAAGCAAAATGATGCTGTTGGAGCAAGGTGTCCCCCAAGGAGGAGTTCTTTCACCAACATTATTCCTAGCATATATAAATGACATCACGGAAAATTTTCCAGCCAGAGTACACACATCCTCCTTTGCAGATGACCTAGCCATATGGACATCTGAAGAATATATTAGTACAGCTAACAGCAGAATACAGCAAGCCTTATTAGCGCTAGAGGACTGGTCAAAATCATGGCTAGTGAAGATAAGTGAGGAGAAAACAACATGCACAGTGTTCTCCCTCTCAAATAAAACTCAGCAACCTAAGCTGGTATTGAATGGAAAAATATTGCGCCATGAAGAAAATCCAAACTATCTAGGAGTCACCTTTGATCGTCGCCTGACATGGAAGACACAGGTTGAGAAAAATCGAACAAGAGCAAGGCAGAGAATGGCAATCATGAAAAAGCTTGCTGGTACAACGTGGGGAGCAGATGAGAAAGTTCTCAAGAAGTTATATACTGGACGGGTGAGGCCAGTACTGGAATATGGCATTGCAGCTTGGGCAACAGCAGCTAAGTCAAACTTTAACAAAATAAGTAGAGTCCAAAACCAAGGAATGCGAATCATAACTGGAAGCCTGAAGACAACGCCTATTAATGAACTAGAAAAGATCACTTGTTTACAACCAATGCAGGATAGAAGAGATAGCAGAGCCCAGCAACAAGCAGAAAAATTTAGAAGATTGACAGACCACCCTATGTATAACAGGTTTAATGGTTTTGGAAAGGGAAGACTGAAGCGTAGCAACTTTGTAGAAACTGCAAAACGAAAGATTAGGGCAGATCCCATACTTAACATATCAACAGTCAAACCCATTTACAATGCAGCACAAGTTCCCAGCTTGGAGACAGCAGCAACTGCCTGAGATGATAGAAAACATTCCTGGTATTGAGAAAAAGAACACTCAGAATGAAACCGAAAGAAGAAAAATAACCCTAAACTACATAAAAGAACATTACCCAAGCAGCAATTGGACCCATGCATATACAGATGGATCAGCCAAAGATTCAATTAGAAATGGAGGAGGAGGAATTCTCCTTAATTTAAAAAATGGAGTGAAAAAAACACATTCAGTGGCAACTGGAAAATTTTCAAGTAACTTCAAAGCGGAGGTAGAGGCTTTGAAAACTGCAGCAGAAATGCTCTTGATGGAGGAAAATAAAGAGAAGCAAATAGCTATCTTCACAGATGCAAAGTCAGCTGTCTCAATACTGAAGAGCAAAAACAGCACAGAACTAGCTGACCTAAGAGCAGCACTCCATGGTCTATGCCAGAAATCCAAAAAAGTTGTAATACAGTGGATCCCATCACATTGCAGTATACCTGGAAATGAAGAGGCTGACAGACTAGCAAAAGAGGGTGGACGACTTACCACAGCCTGACATAGACATAACCTATAATGAGGCAAAAAGGTTTATAAAAAGCACTTATAGAACCAAATGGGAATCAGAGCATCCAGGCCACCAGAAGGATGATGCATATTACAAACTCGACCGAAGAGAACAAGTAGCAATCTTCAGACTCCGCACAGGACATAACAGGCTGAAACACCACTTGTTCAATAAACTAAAGATAGGAGATACCGATGAATGTAATTGTGGAACTGGTAAAATGACAGCTAAACATTTGCTGCAGGATTGCCCAATATATGCAGAACAGAGAAAGATATTTTGGCCCACGCCTGCTTCATTTGAGGACAAGCTCTATGGAGATATCAACAAGCTCAAGTTGACTACAGCTTACTTTAACTACATTACAGGTTGACATCTAAAGGTGCATGAAGATGTATTTAGACTGCCACACTTCATACCACAGGTATGTCGGTTACAAAAGCGTCCCAGAGGCATGAAATGGAATATTTCTTGGATAGCACATCCATTACGTGGTAAGCCCGAATCAAAAGCTTACTGTGTGGGCTTCGTAAATGGTGGAAAATGTGTCCTAGTGACACGAAATGGAATATTGCTTGGATAGCAAATCCATTACGTGAAAAGTCCGAATCGAAAGCTCACTGTGTGGGCTTCATAAAAGGTGGAAAAAGTGTCCTAGTGGCACGAAATGGAATATTGCTTGGATAGCAAATCCATTATGTGGAAAGTCTTAATCGAAAGCTCACTGTGTGGATGTCATCTGCAGACTGCATTCTTCTGGTTTCCGGAGGAACAGCCTATGGTGAACGGAAGGCCCAATATACGGAAGTGAGGCTAAGCAGCCATGTGCAGGACGTGACGATTCCTTGGGTGAGCCCAGTACCAGAGCGATGTGTGATGGCTCTGCAAGTATGGAAGCCTCCTTGGATGGCGGGGAATGCCCATGGTCTGCCCCTGCCTTCCCTTGAGGGTTGACCATGGATGTCTTTGGCTGTTCTATATGGGCCAGCTAGGATGGGGGATAACACCACAACAGTGAGATTCAAACGTCCTAAGAAACCCCCGGGAAGGTTAACCCGGTCAACAAATGCCCGCAGAAGTCGGATGTGTCGGCCTAACGGCGCAAGAACGCAGCTCTGCTGTAAACAGGCACAACGCAGTCACATCCGAAAAAAAAATCCGGATGAACGAAGAAGAAGATTTCAAAACTAATGGAAAGAAGAAACAGCAAAAACAATAATTCAAGTTAGAATATATTCAAATAAAGATTAGAAAATTATCTAAAGCGGCAAAAGAAGCATAGTTTGAGGAAAATTTTTTAGGAAAATTTAAAATCAATACAGCACCCAAAATACCAAATTAATGTAGAATAGAATTTATGACCTAACAGAAACAAAACACCCTCATCAATAGATTCTTGAAAACCAAAGAAGGCATAAATGCCATGCATAAGATTTTAGATACATGGTTAGAGTATGTGAAAGACCTTTACAATGATTTACAGGAGTAACAGTTTGATATTATCAAAAACAATGAAAGACCACTAAATTTGAAGATGGAAGTCCAGAATTCCCTTAATTGTATGAAAACTGGTAAGATCCTGGGTCTAGACAACATTACACTTAAATTACCATTGCCTTAAAAAATATGGAATACTCCTCCCTTGAACATACTCCATGATACCGAAGATATAATTCCTGATTTATATAAATCAGACAACCTACCTCTCTCAAGAAATTGATGATACATTCCAAGAGAAGAAGCTAGTGCTTGCAGCATGGATATATCTGAAGAAAGCTTTTGACAAAGTCTGGAAAGAAGGTCTGATGACGAAACTGAGAAATTGTAAAGTCAATGGAAGAAAATGAGCGAAATTATACTTGCACAACAGAAGAGGCTGAATACAGATAGGCAGACTCAAGAGCAAGAAAGTACCATTTTTGAAGTAAACGTCACGTCTGTCTACGAATAACAGTATTATTCGCAGCGCGCAAAGTAAATGTCATGTGACCAGCCACAATTGTGAATAACGCTCAGTATTATTTGCAATTCGATTGCAAATAACGCCTCCCTTTTTTAATAATCCATGCTTTATGATTTAGTTCACCTTTTCCAAGGACATCATTCCAATTTTTTTTTAAACTGATGCCAGTGATCTCCCCTTCTCACCTTGTCTACTAATAGTTGCAGAACCTGGTACTTAGTACCTTAGTGGTTTGCTTTCCGAGATATCTTATATTATTTTAGTTTCCTTGTTTTATAAGATGTCATGTATCCCATGAGCTGCAACTTAATTTTACATAGCAGATGGTGATCTGAATCTACACTGCACCTCAAACACTTTTACTTCGTAAAAAGATTATCTTAATTTTCCTATCCTAATTTTCTGCATTGTGGTCTGGATGCCCACATTGCATTATGTACTCTTTTATGTGGAAAAACACTTCCACAATATATTTTAGCAAAGAATCAAAACTGAAGTATAAAGTAATTTATTTGTGCAATAACTTGTTTGTGTAAGTTTATTAATTATTTTCTTTGCCTAAGTAGTAGATCTGTGATCAGAACACCACGGCCTGAGATCTGTAGAGAAACATGGAGCCTACACCAGTCGGCAAGACACATGATAAGTAGATGTAAAAAATGTTAGTCCTAGAAGATGAATCTGTTAGCAGATGCGCATTAAAAATACCACAAAAAATGTCAACATACTCCTAATTTTTAGTGTATTTATTTCATACTGTGCCAGAAATGACCAGATCTTGAACATCGGCACACACGTTACTTTTGAAGCCTGATCTTTAGCAAAGTACAAAGTATAAAATAATGCAAAGTAAAGTGAAGTTGTAGAAACACTATTTTATGACATTTTATTGAATATTGTGTAAGATGGTAGATGGTTTTCAACTTCATACAGACTTTATTACTATAGCACAACATGAACAGCAAATTACTTGTCTTCAGGATTTAGGATTAGATTACTTATTAATAACTGACAACAGGAACAAGTGGCAATCTGACACAAAAATAATTACTAACCATAAATAGATACAAAAAGAGGAGTGTGACAGGGGTGTGTGCTGTCCCCAAGCCATACACAGAAAGCATTTTAAAAACAATTTGGAGAAATTATCTGGAGTGAAAATCAACAGAATAATATAAAAGAATGTATTCTCTTAGTGAATTTAAATACAGAAGCCACAAACAATATGTTGCAAGATGTATTGCCTGGCATACTTTGCTGCATCTCGACAGGTGCTTACTGCTGAGTTCTATATCATATGAAGTGAATAAATGAATAACAAACTTAGATATGCTCATGTCAGTCCTGCTAGCAGAAAATGAGCAGGAGTTACAAAACCTCATGAAGTACTTAAATGCACAGTGCAGAATATTGATTACATAATATTCAAAAATAAAAACTATGATAATATGGCTATGGAAAGAAGAGGCCAACAATCAACATTACAGTAAATAGATAAACACAAGAAGACGTTTTTCCCATCTTGGACGCGTAATAATAGATGAAGGCAGAAGTGAAACAGTAAACAGAGATCAAGAATAGAACAGCGATGGCCAAAAATATTTTTAACAACATGAAAAAAATGTTAACATCTAGAGAGATAAAACACATTAAAAATAATAATTATACAATATTAAATATTCAATGCTATTATAGAGAGTAAAATCCTGCGCAATGAACAAGTAATTTATTGGAAAGTCAAACTGATGTGATAGAGATGTGAATATATAGAAGATAAGGCTTCATTTAATTAAACAAAATTAATTAATATTCAAAGGTGCTAGCGAGTCTGGAAATGAAAAGAGTTGCTGAATGAAATAAAAACAGAGACAACACATGTTAAATATTTTGGCCACATTAAAACAAGACACAGCACTGCTGCACTCTTGTTCAAACCATCTGGAGGGAAGAGTTGAAGTCATGCGAGCAAGCGGCAGACAATGATCATTGATACAGGCGGGAAGATATAAAGAGATGGATAAACAGCAGTCTGTCAGAGTGTACAACCAGGTCAAGAGATAGAAAGTGCTGGAGATCCACTGCAGCCAACTTTTAGTGTGGAGATTGCACCCGATTGATTTAAGATTGATTGAAAATTGATTGAAGACTTCAGTGAGGTACTAATAGTTTACATGTGACATCAAAATGAAAATCTACAAAACTTTTTTAAATCTAGAAATGTTACCAGAGTGTCTGATTATTGAGTGTCAAAATGAGTAGGTTGTTTATTGTTGAACTAAACCTGATCGGAAACCGGAAACCGCGCCTGCACAGAAGGATCCATGGGGCCCCCAAAAATGGCCATGAGATGACCCTGCATGCTTCTGACATCATTCATTCATTCAAATATCATGTGACAATAACAAACACCATCTTAGTTTCTGCAGAATAGGTCAGTCTAATATTCCATGCATAGCGATTGGTTGAAATTATCATGGCTTTTAAATAAATTTAATTATTTGCCATACGGTAAGTAATTAAATTTTTTAGCGCTGTTCATAGAAGTTGCAGATTAATTTTAGATGCATTTTTAATTCTGAATCCATCTTTACATATATCTGGAGAGTTTCATCATAGACCGTCACCAGCCGGGGGTCGAAAAAATATATTTCTGTGAATGTTGTTTCACCTTTGTGAATGGAAATCCAAAATGGAGGCACAGCGAATATTGATCGAACTCGGCCATGTATACTTTTTACACTCAAAACGTGCAATTTGGACTATTAAAGTTAAAGAGAATACAAGCTTAAAGATTATTAATAATTTATCTGTATACTTTTACTATTTTTTTTAATCATTTAACATGCGGGACAACGGAGTGACTATTCGCAATGGAATTGCGAATAGAAAAAAATTATATTCGCAATGAAAGTAGGTCACGTGATTATTCCTATGCGTGTTTCCATATTACAATATTTTGTTGATGCATTAACGTGTCTTCATTAGCATAGTGGTTAGTGTCTCCGCCTGGTACACGGCATCTCGAGGATCGATTCCCCGCTGGGGAGGCAATATTTTTTTTTTTCATTTTCAGGAATTAGGTTACACCAATGCTAGTCTGATGATTTCGCTTTAGGCATATGTTTTCTACGGATTTTGTGTATTAGGTGTTGTTTATCTTGTGCACAAGAACCTGCGCACTTGTCTTTCTGTTCTTATCTGTCCTCTACTTTTGTTGTCTTGGGAAAGGCGCTTAGCCATCCGAACACGAGTTCTTCTCTCTCTCTCTTTCTCAGTCTCAATCTAACACCTCTCTCTTTCTTGTCTTTGCTACTCCTTAATGTCCTTCTTAATACATCTTTCTCATATCTGTCTCTCACACTACCTTCGTTATGTATCTCTCTCCTCTCTCTTTTCCACCTGCTTCATATCATATATACCAGTACCAGGTTTTCCTACACTTATATGCGTAGCATTTCCTTATCCTTGTTTATTTATTAATTCATGAGGCCAGTCAGTCGAAAGCCTGGTGTTTGAATTGCTTAATCAAGTCTCTCTGAGGCGAAGCATATTGCTGGAGGCCATAGAAAGTGTCAAATTAAGAGAATCATTACTGCTGCGATATTATCAGGACAAAAATAGTAGGACGGTAACGTAAACAAACATGGATGTCTGGGAACAGTAAGTGTACAGAAACGAAAGTTGACAATTCTTGAACTCGCCTGGGGACAGAATTATTTGTAGGGATCGTTATTTGTATTGGGGATACCTGTTCTGAAAAATTATTCTTGATATTTAAACAGGACTAACGTAATGTAAAAATAAAACGGGATGCCAAAAGAACGGACAGAAGTAAGAAGAAGACTGATTCATTAAAAATATGGGAGAATTCGGCAGAATTAAACTCGCAACAGTGAACATTCCTATTTAAATTAACCACCTTCTTAATGGCTCAAACTAAAATTGACTAGTGAGCAGACGCTGTGACATGTTTGTTACTTCCCGCAATTCGATTGCGAATATAATTTTTCTCTATTCGCAATTCGATTGCAAATATTTGTTTCTATTCGCAATTCCATTGCGAATAGAGCCTCCCTTTAACATGACGGAACATATTTTTGAAGTCAGTTTTCACATCTGTCTATGACCTGTTTGAGACAATCTCGCATGGACTGGCAGTGAGAGTACAATTTATTATTTCAGAATTAACTGTAAATGGGAAAATACAGTTAGATGAGTATTTTCTTTTAATCTGCACCATTTGTCTTGTATTTATGCATCTCTGATTATTGTTCATCAATGGGAGTGACTGTTGGAGACATTCTGTTGGAGACACTCGGATTGGGATACAAAGGAGAGCTGCGCAGACAGAGAAATCTGAGAATTTTTTTGTTCAAGATCCCGACACTCAAATGTGAATATCTCAGCTTAGGATTGACATACAGTCATAAATGAGGTGAGGTGAGGTACCATTAGATTTGGTTTTCCAAGGCCTATCTATCTGTGATGGTCTCATTAGTAAATAGTAAATACCCAATTTACAAATCATGACTAGCATACTAAATGAGTTGGCACTCTTCCGATTGACGGGTCTAAATAGTTCCGCAGTGAATAAGTCAGGGGTTAAGGGTTAGGGTTAAACTAACACTGACCCTAACCCTAACTTATTCACTGCTGAACTATTTAGACCCGTCAATCGGAAGAGTGCCAAATGAGTTAATATAGTCAGTAAGTAAGTTGTGTAATGTTGAATGTTGAGTATTTACCTGGCAATGGGTAGCCAATTCCTCCCCCGCCAGGTCTAGAGGGCCCACTGTCACCCCAATGTCCTCCGGGTCGTTTTGTGGGCTCTGATGTATCCGTGGCATTCTCCCCAACACATAGTCCAGAGGGTGGGAACTGTTCACACTTTAGAGTGTCCGGCCACTCGAATCCGAACTTGTTCATTAAGCTCTCACAACCTGTCCTCGCCTCGTTACATAAAGAACGGCATGGTGGTATAGCATTCTCCAAGACTGTGCAAACAGGTACGTACATTGTGCACAGGAAAAACTTCAGCTGTTTACTGCACTGCACTTTAACCAACGGGAAAAATTGATGTACCTCTAATCCTGCATCGTCCTGCTTCTGATGGTTCAGTAAATTGGGCATTATCGTTTCATTGTATTGAATATCTTTACACAGCGGTATGGTTATCTTCTCGCATTTTCCATGGGTAGCCACGTACTCCGATTCTTTCGAATATTGGTTCGCGCTAACCCGAGCACTGCAGACTAGAATAATACACAAAACATAACTAATAACGAGCGTACACCAAGTCCGCCTAGAATACTCCGTGAGGGACTCCTGGGCCGCCATCTTGAGAAACCGATTTTATGCTCCTCCTTGAAAACAAAGACGACCCGATCCTGTGAAGTCACATCGACATTTCGATTTCTACCAGCCCACAACTAACAGTTCACGTTATTTCTGCCTTAACATATTTAACTACAAGCACAGTTGGTTTATTTGTCAACGCCAGTGTTATTTATAAGAACCGTAAAGGTGATGATTCACCCGTTTTGTTTAGAACATTGGTTATGAATAACAATAGATAGTCTCTGACAAGGCCAGCCCAGGCAGACTACAACAAATTCCACAATCTCGCCAGCGCCGCATTCGGGGCTTGGACACCAGCCAGGCCTGGCTATCCAATGAAACGTCCGTATGTTACAGGACTCGGCGAAACGATTGGCTGACTGAACTCGACAGAATGCGCTGTTGTGTTTACCTCCTTGTGAATTCTACCGCGCGCGGGGGGGGGGGGGGGGGCCCTGAGCTAGTGGTTCTCAAAACGGGAACACATGGGCTTCTTAGGGACAAAAATATCCACATGCGGCCGTGTTATTTGTGAAGCCCTTGAAGGCTGTTAACTTTTTTACTTGTGAATATCATTGAAGATAGAGTTAACTTTCTTATGTGTTAATTTCCTAGAAGATTGAGTTAATGTTTTATTTATGAATCCCAGGGTGACTGAGTTCACATTTTATTTATGAATTCTTGAAAGACTGAGTTCAGATTTTATTTGTGAATTCATGGAAGACTGAGCTCACATTTTATTTGTGAATTCCTGCAAAACTGAGTTCACATTTTGTTTGTGATTTCCCAGGCAAATTGCATTCATATTTTATTTGTATACTCCCTCAAAGACTGAGTTCATAATTTATTTGTGAACCCCATGGAAGACTGCGCTAATTCTTTATTTGTGAATCCCTCTGGAAGGCTAAATTAAAGTTGCATTTATGAATCCCCTGGGATTATGTCTAAGGTGGCCATACTTACACTGTGGGTTTTCCGTATTTCGTTATAAACAGACACCAACCCGGTGGCCCTCTTCTTCTTCTTCTTCTTCTTCTTCTTCTTCTTCTTCTTCTTCTTCTTCTTCTTCTTTTCTTCTTCTTCTTCTTCTTCTTCTTCTTCTTCTTCTCCTCCTCCTCCTAATTCTCCTCCTCCTCCTCCTCCCCCTCCTGCTCCTCCTCCTTCTTCTTCTTCTTCATCTTTCGCTCGATTATAATGTATCTATATCTGAAATGTTGTCTCTTGTATGAATTAGATCCGACGGTCTTATTATGTACCATGCTTCTTATTGGGGGGAGGGGGGGGGGGTGGCGCCGGATATGTGGCACTATCTGTTGAGAGGACAGGGGTAGGGGATGACAAATGTGTAGGGCAGAATATGTTTTAATTACAGATCTTAGTTTTTGGGATCTTTTAGTTCGCCTCCTTTACATCTGCAATGTTTTCTCTCGTATAAACTGCGCTGTTTTTTGTTTTTTTTTAGCTCACTTAGTGGTTCATAAAGTTTATATTCCACTGTTGTTTCTCAGTGTCGTATTTGGGGCAGTCTAGGGCTGTGTGATCTGCTGTCTGCAGTGCCAATCCACATGTGCAAATAGCTGATTTGCCAATCTTAAATTATGTATGCTTGCGTAATCAATCGTGTCCTGTTCTGAATCACACAGTAATTATTTATTATGTTCTGTCCATAAAATGGTAATTGTCTTGTGCTGGTGTAGGTGGATTTCTGGTTGATTCGATGATTCTTTTCTTTTGGTTTTATGTGACGGGTAGGAGGTCAGCATGGCCGAATGGATAGAACGTGCGTTCTTAAGCATCCGGTGTGCTGATGCCGAGGTAAGGTGTTCAACCCCTACACAGGACAGTTGGACTAAAATGGTGACCTCTCGTTCTTGACTTGGGGACGAAAATTACAAGTACCTCTGAAGTCGGAGTGGGTTCGCCTGATGGCGAGTGACACTGTTAATAAAGAAAGCTCATCCACACGCAAAATTCAGTCATCATTACTAGAAGTAGTATGTATGGACTACGCTTGAGTTTAAAGCGAGTGAGCTCAAACAAAGCAAAAATAAAATGTGACCGGTGCATGAGGTTGTTCTTCTGTTGCACCTTAGCTAAGCTTTTTGTGTTGATGTAAACATTGTGCAAGATGTGGACTGCGCCTGGCTCTGCAGCCAGCGGGGTTAGGATCGGCTAACCTCTCCTAGGAGGGGTGAAAAGTGAACATTAGTAGCCTGCCGATGACCCGCAGAATACACAAGTCAACCCCACCTCCACGTGGTGCAGACTGGGAAACCATGACCGCGAGGTCATGGGCTAACGGGGATATGCATCGCCATAGGGGATGGACTCCCTGTAGTCAGATTTTGTTCTAAACCTGCGACTGGCCTAGCAAGCCGGCAGGGGATCATCATACTGCTCGTAGAAAAAACTAAGAAGTATTAACGGATTAGAAAGCAGCAAGTCAAATAGCTTGGCCATGCAAGTAGGTTACCAACTAACAGTATACCACAACAAGCAATGATGTACAGACCAGATGGAAACAGGAAGAGACCGACCACGTAAACGGTGGACGCAAAGAATAACAGAGTCCATGGGAATATCGATACATGAAACCCATAAGCGGGCACTCTCCCGGTGTTTATAATTCACCTCGACACCGCAAGGTACAAGAGGAACATGATGAGATGAGATGATGAGTAAACATTGTTTTTGCAGTTATAATTATATTCTCACGAAATGAAGTGGTAATGACTGAATATTTTGTGCATAAAACACTGAGTATTTTGGGTAAAATATAATATAATGCAACATAAACAGTATATATGATCTTCTTTTTGATCGACTAATTGATTGAAGAGAACAAATGGAACATGTGACAATTGGAAAGGTTTCTGGAAAGAGATATAAATGAAGACATCGAGAGAGGATTCTTGACAGTCTAAGTGTCATGGCACATACACGTGTCAGCGCACAAATTGATACATGCTGTCGGAGATCGCAAGAACCGGAAAAATATGATCACCCATGCCAGTCGGCAAAGCGTTTGATGATAACAGAATAATGATAACAAAAAATAATTCTGTGTTTTAAGTTGATAGTATAAAATAGGATTGAGCGTTGAGCACGAACAAAACGAGTTGAGAACCCTTGGCCCAAGCTACCCGGTTTCCTCAGTTTAACGTTAGGTTGAGGCTCTTTTAGATAGACTTTCAAGGCATAACGTGAACTAAGCCAGGCGCTAGGCACTGTGGTAGCCTTCGGTAGGATCTTTCCTTTCTGCTATCCCCGACACACAATAGACAGAGACAACAACAGCTGTAAAATATAGTTTGTGGAAAGATAGGACGTTTGGGTTAGTGTTCAATCAATGCTATTATAAACAGGCTGTTTCACAAATAAAACAAATTTTGCTAGTTTCTTGAAATTTTTAAATATATCATTTAGCGTGTCTATATTGGTGGGTACTTCTGATTTTAAAAGAATTAAATGGCGGCTACAGATCAAAACATCCTGGAAGAAAACTCGTGTGTGTGGTTCGTGCGTGTGTTAGCGTCTACCCTTTACCAGTTCACAACAGCCCTGACGAGGCGTAGCCAAGGGCCATAAAACTCAGTCACCCTGGCTGTCAGGCTCGAGGTATATTGAATAGAAGCAATTATTGCCTTGTTCATAAAATCTGTGAAGTTATATACAGGTCTCTCAGCCTCACTAACTCCGCGCAGACGGTGTTCGTAGCTTGAGCGTATTTCTAGGACCGGCTCTTCGCTCGATTACCTGAGTGATTGTTGTCGTATCAACTACTAGCACGATCGTCTTACAGTCTTACGCCTAGGGAAAAATTAGGGCGTTCACAATATAGACATTGACACAAGCTAGGTAAAGAGTTTTAAGGGGAAAAAATAAGAAGTATATAACAAATTGCACACTTTGATGATTCCGCCATGGTATATGATGATTCCGCTTTGGTATATCAGTGCCCCCCCCCCCCCCAGCTGCAATCGTGTAATATTATCATCATTATGTGCCGTGACAAGCAGCACAAGCGATCAACATCATTATTAAATAGCATGTCATTTGCTATTTAATAATGATGTTGATCGCTTGTGCTGCTTGTCACGGCACATAATGATGATAATATTACACGATTGCAGCTGGGGGGGGGGGGGCACTGATATACCATAGCGGAATCATCATATACCATGGCGGAATCATCAAAGTGTGCAATTTGTTATATACTCTTATTTCTTTCCCTTAAAACTCTTTACCTAGCTTGTGTCAATGTCTATATTGTGAACGCCCTAATTTTTCCCTAGGCGTAAGACTGTAAGACGATCGTGCTAGTAGTTGATACGACAACAATCACTCAGGTAATCGAGCGAAGAGCCGGTCCTAGAAATACGCTCAAGTCTACGAACACCGTCTGCGCGGAGTTAGTGAGGCTGAGAGGACCTGTATATAACTTCACAGATTTTATGAACAAGGCAATAATTGCTTCTATTCAATATACCTCGAGCCTGACAGCCAGGGTGACTGAGTTTTATGGCCCTGGCTACGCCTCGTCAGGCTGTTGTGAACTGGTAAAGGGTAGACGCTAACACACGCTACGAACCACACACACGAGTTTTCCTTCCAGGATGTTTTGATCTGTAGCCGCCATTTAATTCTTTTAAAATCAGAAGTACCCACCAATATAGACACGCTAAATGATATATTTAAAAATTTCAAGAAACTAGCAAAATTTGTTTTATTTGTGAAACAGCCTGTTTATAATAGCATTGATTGAACACTAACCCAAACGTCCTATCTTTCCACAAACTATATTTTACAGCTGTTGTTGTCTCTGTCTATTGTGTGTCGGGGATAGCAGAAAGGAAAGATCCTACCGAAGGCTACCACAGTGCCTAGCGCCTGGCTTAGTTCACGTTATGCCTTGAAAGTCTATCTAAAAGAGCCTCAACCTAACGTTAAACTGAGGAAACCGGGTAGCTTGGGCCAAGGGTTCTCAACTCGTTTTGTTCGTGCTCAACGCTCAATCCTATTTTATACTATCAACTTAAAACACACAATTATTTTTTGTTATCATTATTCTGTTATCATCAAACGCTTTGCCGACTGGCATGGGTGATCATATTTTTCCGGTTCTTGCGATCTCCGACAGCATGTATCAATTTGTGCGCTGACACGTGTATGTGCCATGACACTTAGACTGTCAAGAATCCTCTCTCGATGTCTTCATTTATATCTCTTTCCAGAAACCTTTCCAATTGTCACATGTTCCATTTGTTCTCTTCAATCAATTAGTCGATCAAAAGAAGATCATATATACTGTTTATGTTGCATTATATTATATTTACCAAAATACTCAGTGTTTTATGCACAAAATATTCAGTCATTACACTTCATTTCGTGAGAATATAATTATAACTGTCCAAAACAATGTTACTCATCATCTCATCTCATCATGTTCCTCTTGTACACTTTGCGGTGTCGAGGTGAAGTATAAACACCGGGAGAGTGCCCGCTTATGGGTTTCATGTATCGATATTCCCATGGACTCTCGTTATTCTTTGCGTCCACGTTTACGTGGTCGGCCTCTTCCTGTTTCCATCTGGTCTGTACATCATTGCTTGTTGTAGTATACTGTTAGTTGGTAACCTACTTGCATGGCCCCAAGCTATTCTGACTTGCGCTTTCTAATCCGTTAATACTTCTTAGTTTTTTCTAAGAGCAGTATGATGATCCCCTGCCGGCTTGCTAGGCCAGTCGCAGGTTTAGAACAAAATCTGACTACAGGGAGTCCATCCCCTATGGCGATGCATAATCCCCGTTAGCCCATGACCTCGCGGTAGGTTTCCCAGTCTGCACCACGTGGATGGTGGGGTTGACTGTGTATTCTGCGGGTCATCGGCAGGCTACTAATGTTCACTTTTCACCCCTCCTAGGAGAGGTTAGCCGATCCTAACCCCGCTGGCTGCAGAGCCAGGCGCAGTCCACATCTTGCACAATGTTTACATCAACACAAAAGCTTAGCTAAGGTGCACAGAAGAACAACTCATGCACCGGTCACATTTTATTTTTGCTTTGTTTTGAGCTCACTCGCTTTAAACTCAAGCGTAGTCCATACATACTACTTCTAGTACTGATGACTGAATTTTGCGTGTGGATGAGCTTTTCTTTATTAAACAGGTCACTCGCCATCAGGCGAACCCACTCCGACTTCAGAGGTACTTGTAATTTTCGTCCCCAAGTCAAGAACGAGAGGTCACCATTTTAGTCCAACTGTCCTGTGTTGGGGTTGAACACCTTACCTCGGCATCAGCACACCGGATGCTTAAGAACGCACGTTCTATCCATTGGGCCATGCTGACCTCCTACCCGTCACATAAAACCAAAAGAAAAGAATCATCGAATCAACCAGAAAAACCACCTACACCAGCACAAGACAATTAACCCTTTATGGACAGAACATAATAAATAATTACTATGTGATTCAGAACAGGACACGATTGATTACGCAAGATACATAATTTAAGATTGGCAAATCAGCTATCTGCACATGTGGATTGGGACTGCAGACAGCAGATCACACAGCCCTAGACTGCCCCAAATACGACATGAGAAACAACAGTGGAATATAAACTTTATGAACCAATAATGAGCTAAAAAAAAAAAAAAACAGCGCAGTTTATACGAGAGAAAACATTGCAGATATAAAGGAGGCGAACGAAAAGAAACCCAAAAACTAAGATCTGTAATTAAAACATATTCTGCCCTACATATTTGTAATCCCTACCCCTGTCCTCTCAACAGATAGTGCACATATCCGGCGCCCCCCCCCCCCCCAATAAGAAGCATGGTACATAATAAGACCGTCGGATCTAATTCATACAAGAGACAACATTTCAGATATAGATACATTATAATCGAGCGAAAGATGAAGAAGAAGAAGGAGGAGGAGGAGGAGGAGGAGGAGGAGGAGGAGAAATTAGGAGGAGGAGAAGAGAAGAAGAAGAAGAAGAAGAAGAAGAAGAAAGAAGAAGAAGAGAAGAAGAAGAAGAAGAAAAAAGAAAAAGAAGAAGAAGAAGAAGAAAAAAGAAGAAGAAAAAAGAAGAAAAGAAGAAGAAGAAGAAGAAGAAGAGGGCCACCGGGTTGGTGTCTGTTTATAACGAAATACGGAAAAACCCACAGTGTAAGTATGGCCAACTTAGACATAATCCCAGGGGATTCATAAATGCAACTTTAATTTACCCTTCCAGAGGGTTTCACAAAAAAAGAATTAGCGCAGTCTTCCATGGGATTCACAAATAAATATGAACTCAGTCTTTGAGGGAGTTTACAAATAAAATATGAATGCAATTTGCCTGGGAAATCACAAACAAAATGTGAACTCAGTTTTGCAGGAATTCACAAATAAAATGTGAGCTCAGTCTTCCATGAATTCACAAAAAAAAATTTGAACTCAGTCTTTCAAGAATTCATAAATAAAATGTGAACTCAGTCTTCCAGGAATTCACAAATAAAACATGAACTCATTCTTCCAGGGAATTCACAAATAAATGTGAATTCAGTCTGCCAGGGAAATCACAAACAAAACGTGAACTCAGTCTTTCAGGGAATTCACAAATAAAATGTGAACTCAGTCACCCTGGGATTCATAAATAAAACATTAACTCAACTTCTAGGAAATTAACACATAAGAAAGTTAAACTCTATCTCAATGATATTCACAAGTAAAAAAGTTAACAGTCTTCAAGGGGCTTCACAAATAACAGGGGCCGTCTGTGGATAATTTTTGTCCCTAAGAAGCCCATGTGTTTCCGTTTTGAGAACCACTAGCTCACCCCCCCCCCCCCCCCCCCCCCCCCCCCCCCCCCCCCTCGATCACCGCGCGCGGTAGAATTCACAAGGAGGTAAACACAACAGCGCATTCTGTCGAGTTCAGTCAAGCCAATCTTTTCGCCCGAGTCCTGTAACATACGGAGTTTCATTGGATAGCCAGGCCTGGCTGGTGTCCAAGCCCGAATGCGGCGCTGGCGAGATTGTGGAATTTGTTGTAGTCTGCCTGGGCTGGCTTGTCAGAGACTATCTATTGTTATTCATAACCAATGTTCTAAAAAAAAAACGGGTGAATCATCACCTTTACGTTTCTTATAAATAACACTGGCGTTGACAAATAAACCAACTGTGCTTGTAGTTAAAATATGTTAAGGCAGAAATAACGTGAACTGTTAGTTGTGGGCTGGTAGAAATCGAAATGTCGATGTGACTTCACAGGATCGGGTCGTCTTTGTTTTCAAGGAGGAGCATAAAATCGGTTTCTCAAGATGGCGGCCCAGGAGTCCCTCACGGAGTATTCTAGGCGGACTTGGTGTACACTCGTTATTAGTTATGTTTTGTGTATTATTCTAGTCTGCAGTGCTCGGGTTAGCGCGAACCAATATTCGAAAGAATCGGAGTACGTGGCTAACCATGGAAAATGCGAGAAGATAACCATACCGCTGTGTAAAGATATTCAATACAATGAAACGATAATGCCCAATTTACTGAACCCTCAGAAGCAGGACGATGCAGGATTAGAGGTACATCAATTTTTCCCGTTGGTTAAAGGCAGTGCAGTAAACAGCTGAAGTTTTTCCTGTGCACAATGTACGTACCTGTTTGCACAGTCTTGGAGAATGCTATACCGCCATGCCGTTCTTTTTGTAAAGAGGCGAGGACAGGTTGTGAGAGCTTAATGAACAAGTTCGGATTCGAGTGGCCGGACACTCTAAAAATGGGAACAGTTCCCACCCTCTGGACTATGTGTTGGGGAGAATGCCACGGATACATCAGAGCCACAAAAAAGACCCCGGGGGACATTGGGTGACAGTGGGCCCTCTAGACCTGGCGGGGGAGGAATTGGCTACCCATTGCCAGGTAAATACTCAACATTCAACATTACACAACTTACTTACTGACTATATTAACTCATTTGGCACTCTTCCGTTGACGGGTCTAAATAGTTCAGCAGTGAATAAGTTAGGGTTAGGGTCAGTGTTAGTTTAACCCTAACCCCTTAACCCCTGAATTATTCACTGCGGAACTATTTAGACCCGTCAATCGGAAGAGTGCCAACTCATTTAGTATGCTAGTCATGATTTGTAAATTGGGCTATTTACTAATGAGACATCACAGATAGATAGCCTTGGAAAACCAAAATTAATGGTACCTCACCTCATTTATGACTGTATGTCAATCCTAAGCTGAGATATTCACATTGAGTGTCGGGATCTTGAACAAAAAAATCTCCGATTTCTCTGTCTGCGCAGCTCTCCTTTGTACCCCAACCCGAGTGTCTCCAACAGAATGTCTCCAACAGTCACTCCCATGACGAACAATAATCAGAGATGCATAAATACAAGACAAATGGTGCAGATTAAAGAAAATACTCATCTAACAGTATTTTCCCATTTACAGTTAATTCTGAAATAATAAATTGTACTCCACTGCCAGTCCATGCGAGATTGTCTCAAACAGGTCATAGACAGATTGAAAACTGACTTCAAAAATATGTTTAGTCATGTTAAAGGGAGGCTCTATTCGCAATGAATTGCGAAATAGAAACAAATATTTCGCAATCAAATTGCGAATAGAGAAAAATTATATTCGCAATCGAATTGCGGGAAGTAACAAACATGTCACAGCGTCTGCTCACTAGTCAATTTTAGTTTGAGCCATTAAGAAGGTGGTTAATTTAAATAGGAATGTTCACTGTTGTGAGTTTAATTCTGCCGAATTTCCCATTATTTTTAAATGAATCAGTCTTCTTCTTACTTCTGTCCGTTCTTTTGGCATCCCCGTTTTAATTTTTACATTACGTTAGTCCTGTTTAAATATCAAGAATAATTTTCAGAACAGGTATCCCCAATACAAATAACGATCCCTACAAATAATTCTGTCCCCAGGCGAGTTCAAGAATTGTTCAACTTTCGTTTCTGTACACTTACTGTTACCAGACATCCATGTTTGTTTACGTTACCGTCCTACTATTTTGTCCTGATAATATCGCAGCAGTAATGATTCTCTTAATTTGACACTTTCTATGGCCTCCAGTAATATGCTTCGCCTCAGAGAGACTGATTAAGCAATTCAAACACCAGGCTTTCGACTGACTGGCCTCAGTGAATTAAGAAATAAACAAGGATAAGGAAATGCTACGCATATAAGTGTAGGAAAACCTGGTACTGGTATATATGATATGAAGCAGGTGGAAAAGAGAGAGGAGAGAGATACATAACGAAGGTAGTGTGAGAGACAGATATGAGAAAGATGTATTAAGAAGGACATTAAAGAGTAGCAAAGACAAGAAAGAAAGAGGTGGGAGATTGAGACTGAGAAAGAGAGAGAGAGAAGAACTCGTGTTCGGATGGCTAAGCGCCTTTTCCCAAGACAACAAAAGTAGAGGACAGATAAGAACAGAAAGACAAGTGTGCAGGTTCTTGTGCACAAGATAAACAACACCTAATAACACAAAATCCGTAGAAACATGCCTAAAGCGAAATCATCAGACTAGCATTGGTGTAACCTAATTCCTGAAAATGAAAAAAAAAAATATTGCCTCACCCAGCGGGGAATCGATCCTTCGAGATGCCGTTTGCTGTACCAGGCGGAGACACTAACCCACTATGCTATGAAGACACGTTAATGCCTCAACAAAATATTTGTAATATGGAAACACGCATAGGAATAATCACGTGACCTACTTCCATTGCGAATATAATTTTTTTTCTATTCGCAATTCCATTGCGAATAGTCACTCCGTTGTCCCGCATGTTAAATGATAAAAAAAAATAGTAAAAGTATACAGATAAATTATTAATAATCTTTAAACTTGTATTCTCTTTAACTTTAATAGTCCAAATTGCACGTTTTGAGTGTAAAAAAGTATACATGGCAGAGTTCGATCAATATTCGTTGTGCCTCCATTTGGATTTCCATTCACAAAGGTGAAACAACATTCACAGAAATATATTTTTTCGACCCCCGGCTGGTGACGGTCTATGATGAAACTCTCCAGATATATGTAAAGAGGATTCAGAATTCAAAAATGCATCTAAAATTAATCTGCAACTTCTATGAACAGCGCTAAAAAATTTAATTACTTACCGTATGGCAAATAATTAAATTTATTTAAAAGCCATGATAATGTCAACCAATCGCTATGCATGGAATATTAGACTGACCTATTCTGCAGAAACTAAGATGGTGTTTGTTATTGTCACATGATATTTGAATGAATGAATGATGTCAGAAGCATGCAGGGTCATTCATGGCCATTTTTGGGGGCCCCATGGATCCTTCTGTGCAGGCGCGGTTTCCCATTTCCGATCAGTTGAGTTCAACAATAAAAAAACCTACTCATTTTGACACTCAATAATCAGACATGGTAACATTTCTAGATTAAAAAAGTTTTGTAGATTTTCATTTTGATGTCACATGTAAACTATTAGTACCTCACTGAAGTCTTCAATCAATTTTCAAACAATCTTAAATCAATCGGTGCAATCTCCACACTAAAAGTTGGCTGCAGTGGATCTCCCGCACTTTCTATCTCTTGACCTGGTTGTACACTCTGACAGACTGCTGTTTATCCATCTCTTTATATCTTCCCCCCTGTATCAATGATCATTGTCTGCGCTTGCTCGCATGACTTCAACTCTTCCCTCCAGATGGTTTGAACAAGAGTGCAGCAGTGCTGTGTCTTGTTTTAATGTGGCCAAAATATTTAACATGTGTTGTCTCTGTTTTATTTCATTCAGCAACTCTTTTCATTTCCAGACTCGCTAGCACCTTTGAATATTAATTAATTTGTTAATTAAATGAAGCCTTATCTTCTATATATTCACATCTCTATCACATCAGTTTGACTTTCCAATAAATTATTGTTCATTGCGCAGGATTTACTCTCTATAATAGCATTGAATATTTAATATTGTATAATATTTTTTTTAATGTGTTTATCTCTCTAGATGTTAACATTTTTTTTCATGTTGTTAAAAATATTTTTGGCCATCGCTGTTCTATTCTTGATCTCTGTTTACTGTTTCACTTCTGCCTTCATCTATTATTACGTGTCCAAGATGGGAAAAACGTCTTCTTGTGTTTATCTATTTACTGTAATGTTGATTGTTGGCCTCTTCTTTCCATTAGCCATATTATCATAGTTTTTTTTTTGAATATTATCTAATCAATATTCTGCACTGTGCATTTAAGTACTTCATGAGGTTTTGTAACTCCTGCTCATTTTCTGCTAGCAGGACTGACATGAGCATATCTAAGTTTGTTATTCATTTATTCACTTCATATGATATAGAACTCAGCAGTAAGCACATGTCGAGATGCAGCAAAGTATGCCAGGCAATACATCTTGCAACATATTGTTTGTGGCTTCTGTATTTAAATTCACTAAGAGAATACATTCTTTTATATTATTATTCTGTTGATTTTCACTCCAGATAATTTCTCCAAATTGTTTTTAAAATGCTTTCTGTGTATGGCTTGGGGACAGCACACATCCCTGTCACACTCCTCTTTTTGTATCTATTTATGGTTAGTAATTATTTTTGTGTCAGATTGCCACTTGTTCCTGTTGTCAGTTATTAATAAGTAATCTAATCCTAAATCCTGAAGACATGTAATTTGCTGTTCATGTTGTGCTATAGTAATAAAGTCTGTATGAAGTTGAAAACCATCTACCATCTTACACAATATTCAATAACATGTCATAAAATAGTGTTTCTACAACTTCACTTTACTTTGCATTATTTTATACTTTGTACTTTGCTAAAGATCAGGCTTTAAAAGTAACGTGTGTGCCGATGTTCAAGATCTGGTAATTTCTGGCCACAGTATGAAATAAATACACTAAAAATTAGGAGTATGTTGACATTTTTTGTGGTATTTTTAATGCGCATCTGCTAACAGATTCATCTTCTAGGACTAACATTTTTTACATCTACTTATCATGTGTCTTGCCGACTGGTGTAGGCTCCATGTTTCTCTACAGATCTCAGGCCGTGGTGTTCTGATCACAGATCTACTACTTAGGCAAAGAAAATAATAAACTTACACAAACAAGTTATTGCACAAGTAAATTACTTTATACTTCAGTTTTGATTCTTTGCTAAAATATATTGTGGAAGTGTTTTTCCACATAAAAGAGTACATAATGCAATGTGGGCATCCAGACCACAATGCAGAAAATTAGGATAGGAAAATTAAGATAATCTTTTTACGAAGTAAAAGTGTTTGAGGTGCAGATCACCATCTGCTATGTAAAATTAAGTTGCAGCTCATGGGATACATGACATCTTATAAAACAAGGAAACTAA
Organism: Cepaea nemoralis; assembly: GCA_014155875.1. NCBI lineage: Eukaryota > Metazoa > Mollusca > Gastropoda > Stylommatophora > Helicidae > Cepaea > Cepaea nemoralis. The sequence goes on along the minus strand of JACEFZ010017130.1, from coordinate 7,485 downwards.
AATAATATAAGATATCTCGGAAAGCAAACCACTAAGGTACTAAGTACCAGGTTCTGCAACTATTAGTAGACAAGGTGAGAAAGGGAGATCACTGGCAGCAGTTTAAAAAAAATTGGAATGATGTCCTTGGAAAAGGTGAACTAACTCATAAAGCATGGATTATTAACAAAGGGAGGCGTTATTTGCAATCGAATTGCAAATAATACTGAGCATTATTCACAATTGTGGCTGGTCTCATGACATTTACTTTGCGCGCTGCGAATAATACTGTTATTCGTAGACAGACGTGACGTTACTTCAAAAATGGTACTTTCTTGCTCTTGAGTCTGCCTATCTGTATTCAGCCTCTTCTGTTGTGCAAGTATAATTTCGCTCATTTTCTTCCATTGACTTTACAATTTCTCAGTTTCTTCATCAGACCTTCTTTCCAGACTTTGTCAAAAGCTTTCTTCAGATATATCCATGCTGCAAGCACTAGCTTCTTCTCTTGGAATGTATCATCAATTTCTTGAGAGAGGTAGGTTGTCTGATTTATATAAATCAGGAATTATATCTTCGGTATCATGGAGTATGTTCAAGGGAGGAGTATTCCATATTTTTTAAGGCAATGGTAATTTAAGTGTAATGTTGTCTAGACCCAGGATCTTACCAGTTTTCATACAATTAAGGGAATTCTGGACTTCCATCTTCAAATTTAGTGGTCTTTCATTATTTTTGATAATATCAAACTGTTACTCCTGTGAATCATTGTAAAGGTCTTTCACATACTCTAACCATGTATCTAAAATCTTATGCATGGCATTTATGCCTTCTTTGGTTTTCAAGAATCTATTGATGAGGGTGTTTTGTTTCTGTTAGGTCATAAATTCTATTCTACATTAATTTGGTATTTTGGGTGCTGTATTGATTTTAAATTTTCCTAAAAATTTTCCTCAAACTATGCTTCTTTTGCCGCTTTAGATAATTTTCTAATCTTTATTTGAATATATTCTAACTTGAATTATTGTTTTTGCTGTTTCTTCTTTCCATTAGTTTTGAAATCTTCTTCTTCGTTCATCCGGATTTTTTTTTCGGATGTGACTGCGTTGTGCCTGTTTACAGCAGAGCTGCGTTCTTGCGCCGTTAGGCCGACACATCCGACTTCTGCGGGCATTTGTTGACCGGGTTAACCTTCCCGGGGGTTTCTTAGGACGTTTGAATCTCACTGTTGTGGTGTTATCCCCCATCCTAGCTGGCCCATATAGAACAGCCAAAGACATCCAGGTCAACCCTCAAGGGAAGGCAGGGGCAGACCATGGGCATTCCCCGCCATCCAAGGAGGCTTCCATACTTGCAGAGCCATCACACAGCGCTCTGGTACTGGGCTCACCCAAGGAATCGTCACGTCCTGCACATGGCTGCTTAGCCTCACTTCCGTATATTGGGCCTTCCGTTCACCATAGGCTGTTCCTCCGGAAACCAGAAGAATGCAGTCTGCAGATGACATCCACACAGTGAGCTTTCGATTAAGACTTTCCACATAATGGATTTGCTATCCAAGCAATATTCCATTTCGTGCCACTAGGACACTTTTTCCACCTTTTATGAAGCCCACACAGTGAGCTTTCGATTCGGACTTTTCACGTAATGGATTTGCTATCCAAGCAATATTCCATTTCGTGTCACTAGGACACTTTTTCCACCATTTACGAAGCCCACACAGTGAGCTTTTGATTCGGACTTTCCACGTAATGGATGTGCTATCCAAGCAATATTCCATTTCATGCCTCTGGGACGCTTTTGTAACCGACATACCTGTGGTATGAAGTGTGGCAGTCTAAATACATCTTCATGCACCTTTAGATGTCAACCTGAATGTAGTTAAAGTAAGCTGTAGTCAACTTGAGCTTGTTGATATCTCCATAGAGCTTGTCCTCAAATGAAGCAGGCGTGGGCCAAAATATCTTTCTCTGTTCTGCATATATTGGGCACTCCTGCAGCAAATGTTTAGCTGTCATTTTACCAGTTCCACAATTACATTCATCGGTATCTCCTATCTTTAGTTTATTGAACAAGTGGTGTTTCAGCCTGTTATGTCCTGTGCGGAGTCTGAAGATTGCTACTTGTTCTCTTCGGTCGAGTTTGTAATATGCATCATCCTTCTGGTGGCCTGGATGCTCTGATTCCCATTTGGTTCTATAAGTGCTTTTTATAAACCTTTTTGCCTCATTATAGGTTATGTCTATGTCAGGCTGTGGTAATCGTCCACCCTCTTTTGCTAGTCTGTCAGCCTCTTCATTTCCAGGTATACTGCAATGTGATGGGATCCACTGTATTACAACTTTTTTGGATTTCTGGCATAGACCATGGAGTGCTGCTCTTAGGTCAGCTAGTTCTGTGCTGTTTTTGCTCTTCAGTATTGAGACAGCTGACTTTGCATCTGTGAAGATAGCTATTTGCTTCTCTTTATTTTCCTCCATCAAGAGCATTTCTGCTGCAGTTTTCAAAGCCTCTACCTCCGCTTTGAAGTTACTTGAAAATTTTCCAGTTGCCACTGACTGTGTTTTTATCGCTCCATTTTTTAAATTAAGGAGAATTCCTCCTCCTCCATTTTTAATTGAATCTTTGGCTGATCCATCTGTATATGCATGGGTCCAATTGCTGCTTGGGTAATGTTCTTTTATGTAGTTTAGGGTTATTTTTCTTCTTTCGGTTTCATTCTGAGTGTTCTTTTTCTCAATACCAGGAATGTTTTCTATCATCTCAGGCAGTTGCTGCTGTCTCCAAGCTGGGAACTTGTGTGCATTGTAAATGGGCTTGACTGTTGATATGTTAAGTATGGGATCTGCCCTAATCTTTCGTTTTGCAGTTTCTACAAAGTTGCTACGCTTCAGTCTTCCTTTTCCAAAACCATTAAACCTGTTATACATAGGGTGGTCTGTCAATCTTCTAAATTTTTCTGCTTGTTGCTGGGCTCTGCTATCTCTTCTGTCCTGCATTGGTTGTAAACAAGTGATCTTTTCTAGTTCATTAATAGGCGTTGTCTTCAGGCTTCCAGTTATGATTCGCATTCCTTGGTTTTGGACTCTACTTATTTTGTTAAAGTTTGACTTAGCTGCTGTTGCCCAAGCTGCAATGCCATATTCCAGTACTGGCCTCACCCGTCCAGTATATAACTTCTTGAGAACTTTCTCATCTGCTCCCCACGTTGTACCAGCAAGCTTTTTCATGATTGCCATTCTCTGCCTTGCTCTTGTTCGATTTTTCTCAACCTGTGTCTTCCATGTCAGGCGACGATCAAAGGTGACTCCTAGATAGTTTGGATTTTCTTCATGGCGCAATATTTTTCCATTCAATACCAGCTTAGGTTGCTGAGTTTTATTTGAGAGGGAGAACACTGTGCATGTTGTTTTCTCCTCACTTATCTTCACTAGCCATGATTTTGACCAGTCCTCTAGCGCTAATAAGGCTTGCTGTATTCTGCTGTTAGCTGTACTAATATATTCTTCAGATGTCCATATGGCTAGGTCATCTGCAAAGGAGGATGTGTGTACTCTGGCTGGAAAATTTTCCTGTGATGTCATTTATATATGCTAGGAATAATGTTGGTGAAAGAACTCCTCCTTGGGGGACACCTTGCTCCAACAGCATCATTTTGCTTGTTTGTCCTTGTACTTTTGTCCTGGCAGTTCTGTTCTCAAGGTAGTGGCTGATCCATTTATACATTTTTCCACAAACATGCATTTTTTGCAGTTTTACTTTCAGTCCTTCCTTCCATACTTTATCAAATGCTTTTTCTAAATCTATCCAGACTGCTAGTGTGTGCTTTTTCTCTTGGAAGGCATCCTCTATTTCCTGAGCTATATAGGTTATTTGATCTTCAGTGGATCTGTACTTTCTGAATCCTGCTTGGTGTGGTGTTAAGAGTTTGTTTTCTTCCAGATGCCATGTTAGCCTGCCATTGATAATGCGTTCCATTAATTTTCCTACACAGCTAAGTAGACTGATAGGTCGATAGCCATTTGGTTCTTCCAGGTCTTTTCCTTTCTTTGGGACTGGTATTAGTATAGCTTCCTTCCATGCCTGTGGGACTATTCCTCTCTTCCAGCTGTTATTTAGGACTGCTAGTAGTTTCTTCTTTGCCTTGGTGCCTAGTCCTATTAGCATTTCATTTGTGATTCCATCCTTTCCTGGTGATTTCTTCTTTTTTAGGGTATTCATTGCCTGTTCCATTTCTTCCATTGTTAGATTTGCCATCATATATTCTGCTGCTGTCTCTGTATTTCTATGATGTATCTGTTTGTCTTTGATTGCTTTCTTCTGTTCGGTTGTAATATCAATGTGGTTTGCATTTGCATAGTGTTCCATTAGTGCATTTGCAGCCTTTTTTCCTGTAAGCAAGGCATTTCCTTGTTTAATTGTTATTTGTTTGTTTCTAGGTCCTTCATTGTTCATGGCTTTCACTAGTTTCCATAGTTTGTTTCCATCCCTGTCAAAATTCAGGTTTTCTGTTTTTTCCCTCCAACAATCTCTTGTTGTTTGATTTACTGTTCTTTTATATTTTGCTGAGATGGCTTTGAGAGAGATGTTCGCTTCAATTGTTTGTTCTCTCTCTGCTGTCTTCCTGGCATCTTCAACTTTGTCCTCCAAACTTTGTAGTTCTTCAGTCCAGTATGGTTTGTAATTTTTCCTCGCTCCTCTTGGAATGGACTCAGTGGCTGCCTGTATTATCGCTCTGTTTAGACTTTCCACCATTTGCTTTATGTTGCCATATCGTGTATTTATGTTTTCACAATATTTGTCTGTTAGTATGGCAAATCTGTCCCAATCTGCTCGTTTGTAATTCCAGCGGGGCAAGGGCTTTTGCTCCTGTGGAACATACTCCATATTCATTACAAGCTTGATTGGTCTGTGGTCACTACCTGCTAATTGGTCCAGCACATGGCGATCGATTTTGTGGAGGATGTCTCCTGTGCAGAAAGCTAAGTCTGGAGTAGAAGTGGTAAGCCATCTTCTGGAGTAGAAGCTCGGTGTGTCATCCGCTTTGTTGAGTAGATGGAGATTTGAGTCTATTTCCCAGTCCTCCAATTCATCTCCTCTTTTGTCAGTATCTGGGTATCCCCATCTTTCTGAACGGCTATTAAAGTCTCCGACAATAATGCAGTTTGTGTCAGTTATTTTCATGTTTGAGAGTGTAAGGTCCTTATCTGCTGGGCTATACAGATTGTAGATTCTTATTTTCACGTCCTTTATCATTATATCAACACCTATAATTTCCGTTTGGTTGTCAGAGATCACAGATACTTCGCTGCAAGGTATTGTATTTCGTGTAAGTATTAGAACTCCTCCTTTGTGTCCTTCGCGGTCGAAACGTGTGGCCTGATATCCTCTGACTGAGAATTTGTGATTGGCGTTGAGGTGTGTCTCTTGAATGCATGCCACATCTATTCTATCTTTATGAAGACGCTGTGTTAGGGAGTCTTTCTTCTTGTAAACTCCTTCGGCATTCCACTGTAGTATGTTGAGTGTCCGGGGTATTTGGTCAATAGCTCTTAACCTACTCCTCTGTGCCTTGACTCCACAGCACAGGGGAAGGTGACCACCAGTAGTCATGGGTGGACCCCCTCGAGGCAGGGGGCCCGGCACTATCACCGCCTGATGGGACTTCACGGGATTAGCACCATATCGATTAATTTTGATTTGTGACATCATGAATTAAGTTACGTTGCACTGCTTTGTCAAGCCTGTGGCTCAGTACATCCGATTTCGACAAGCATTTATTCGGGATGCTTTCCCTAGCCTTTGACTGTCCCCAGTCTACCTACAAGGCAGCAGGTTTTACGTTGCACTGCTTTGTCAAGCCTGTGGCTCAGTACATCCGATTTCGACAAGCATGTATTTGGGGTGCTTTCCCTAGCCTTTGACTGTCCCCAGTCTACCTACAAGGCAGCAGGTTTGTGTGTCTCTTCGTCTGGTCCCTCTCCCTTGACCTGTCCGACATGGGTGGCCCTACCAGTAGCTGTGCTACCGTCGGCATAGCTCTTGGGGTCATTGGGACGCACAAGCCCCTCTACCTCGTCACGGTGGACACACAGCAGAGGGGTAGTTTTGAAATGTCTTCAGCCATCCATTTCATACAGCCTGTTATCTTCAATTTAAGGATGCTTGTTTCTGCAGTCTGTGTGATGTTCTTCATTAGTTCTCATCAATCATTAACATCTTGAACTAGAATCTTAGATCAGTGAATCAAAACTGTTCTTTATTTTTATGAATTTTTCTTTTAACTCATTCTTCAATGCACACGGGGTAGTTTGTTTATTCTTTTATATTTGACCGTTATGTATTTTGCAAATAGTTAATTTATTATCACTGTAGCAGTCTGTAATTGTACAGTTTTTGAGACTTTCAAAAGTATTTTGATAATCTATTGGCGAGAATGTAGTCAATCTGATTTCTGATCTCATTGTCAGGTAATGTCCATAATCTCCTTGAATGTTGCTGATACCAGGTGTTTCCAACAATCATCCTGCTCTTTTGCCCTCTCTACAAGCCTGTCTCCTTTTTCATTTTGATGCCCTCTGAAAGGTTTAAAGCGGTTGTGCTTAAACTTTCTCTGATGACCGGGTAGTGGGTTCATTCCACACACTGGTCAATTGGATTTAAATGTCGTTCAGAAAGCAGTGGCAAACTACTGAATATAAAATTGCCTAGTAAATCACACACAGCCAATAGGAGCTTGAGGTGATTGCAGTTTCCTGCATAGGACATATAACCTATATGGCCATAATTACCTACTGTGTAATCTTGTTGGTTTTCAACTTTACCATGATAGTTTTCATATATAATTTATATTTGAATTTTTTCCATTTCTTCAGGGCATTAGCCCAGGTCACTATAAAATACATCTTTGTTGTTTTTGCTGCTGCTTTCTACTATTGGAGCTTTTGTTTGAACGATGTTAACATGAAAAGGCCTGTCATATTACTTTACTGTAATATTCTGAATTACTTTGACAGGAAAATTCTACCCAACACTGGCCTGTATCCTTTAAAAGATTTTTATCCTTCCGGATCCATACTATTGGCTACACCTCCGTGGTGATTTGTATCCCCCCAGAAAGGGTAATTTTAGAGTTGTCAGATGTCATCATTCCCGTCTCTTTACGTCTGGTAATTACATGAGTCAAGCATTATTGACACAGGCCTGCCAAAACATGACATTTGCCACGCCAAGTTTGTGTATCAAAGATTTTTTTAGTTTGGAGATTTGATTACGCCATTCCAGCATGAATCTGGATCTTTGACTGCCCATAAACTTACTTGTTTGCAACTAGTTTTCCATCCACATCTATACATTTACATGTTGATCAATATTTTGTTGTTGCTTTATAATTGCTGGTATTGTACCAGGGCTGTAATCAAATATGGTCTACTGTTTATGATTTCCAACTACTGAAGGATCGTTGACATGCCCATGTTTATGTTGGCCTCTTTTGTGAGGACAGGT